>JASDQU010030048.1:0-22295 GCA_032191745.1 Picea mariana | reverse complement strand
TATGTGAAGTGTCCAAGTTAGTTTTAGTTAGTTCTAGATAAGAGTATTTCTGGTTATTAATTTTAGGATATTTATACCCATTTGCTATTCTACGTGAGGTGGATTTTCGACCCTTATTCCTTACATCTTATTGTTGTAATATTTTTCCTTCATTAATAAAAGCTATGTTTCCGAGGACACTTTGTCAAAGTGGTATCATAGCAAGGTCATTGGAGAAGTTGACGGGTTAAAGCCTGCATCTACCATTGAAGAAGGTGAAGGAGATTTGAAGGATTGGTGACAGAGCTTACAAAGATTTGAGATGTGGAATAACAAAATTTTAATGGTGAGTTTTTATTTCCTATTCTGATTTTCAAGGGAAAAATCAAAAGTACAATGTGGTTGTTTTTAAATTATTTATTCCTATCAAATACAATGTGGTTGTTTTCAAGTCTATGATCATACCTGGTTAGGTTCTTAGGTTCTACTTTGTAAACTACTTTTTTCCCTTCTAATCAAACCCATGACATTTATTTATGTGGTTACATTACTTTACGCGCTTTGTAAAATCAACATTATCCTCCATTCCAAAACCTTGGTCACATTTTAAATAAGCAACCTCAAAGCCCATTTACAATTTTTATGTTAAAAGAAGCTACTCTGCCAATGACCTAAAATGAGAATCATGTGCCTCCCTTCACTCCAAGCCAGAAACCCAATATTGAATTGACCAGCCTGGTATTTAATGTTTTAAAAAAAGAACAAATCCATTCTGACCTAGTAATTGAAGCTTGCTCACGACCTTCATCCATTCAATCTGGTAATGAATTAATATTGTAGAAGGGGCGCTAGAATGATTTGCTATGAATAGAAGTGAATCAAACGAGTAGAAACGATTTGAAAGATGGATACATTTGGTAGTGTGGATTCGTTTATGTTACAGTGGAGGAAACAAATCGAAATAAGGACAAACAACTCGAAACCCTCGACCTGGTGACCAGTGCGTGAAAAATTTGGTGCGACTCCGAACTGGTATATCTGTTATTTGAAAGAATACGAACATGGTATTTTCTCTTTGAAATATGGTACTTGCTGTTTGAAAGAAGGACGAAAAAAAATATTCTTCTTTGACACAATATGAAAATACAGATGAAATGAGAATTATGAATATGTTTTTATATCACTCCAACAAACAAGAACAACAAAAAATATTCAAACAACTTATTCTTTCACAAATGAGTTTGAGGATGTCTGGATCATGGATAAATGTGCAACTCAACTTATGACTTACAAGAAATATTTCTTTTGGACTTATCAGGATTGTAATTTAAGTTCATTGTTTCTAGGAGATGACACCACTCACATACCATAGGGAAAAGGGAAAAGGTTTGGTAAAGGTGATTTTACCAGGTTTTGGGGAAAGTATAATCTAATGTTTGGTATGTTTCTTCTTTTAAGAAGACTTTGTTGTGTTTGATTTTGATTCGATAGTCAAGGCATCAAATAGTAATTGAACATGGAGTAATTAAAATCAACTCAATCAAGGATAATTATAAAACAATGATGACAGGTTATGAGGATGGATAAATTCTTAGAATGAAGGGCACAATGATTCTAAGAATGAAGGATTTTGCGGGAGTATTTGAGACCGGTATTACACCTATTTGATTATGGCATGTTCATTTTGGACACTTTGATGTTGATAGTATTATTCAACTTCAACAATAAGGAATGGTAAAGGGACGACTCCCCACATTTCAGAGAAACTAGGAGGTTACAACTTGTTCATAGTGATATATGTGGAGCTTTGGAAAATTCGCTATTCATTGATGACTTCAACAAGATGGTTCGGGTGTATTTTTTAAGGAAAAATCAAAGGCATTCAGACAATTTTCGTCTTTTTGGAATTTGGTTGAAACTACAACTGGGGAGAAAATTGCTACTTTGCTTATGGATAATGGAGGAGAATTCACTTCAAGTGAATTCCATGCATATTGCCAGGAAAAATGAATTAGGAGGTAATTGACTAACTCCTATACTCCACAAAAAAATGGTGTAATTGAATGAATGCAAAAAACATTATTGAGTATGGCTAGAACAATGTTGTTCTTCAAAGTGTTAAGTTCAAGTTATTGGGATGAAGCTATACATACAACAATCTACTTGAGAAATTGGTCTCCCTATTCATCTTTAGATGGAATTACTCCTTATGGAGAATGGTATGGATTCAAGCCTATGATTAAACATCTTAGAGTTTTTGGATCAGTTTTTTATGCACTTATTCCAAAAGAAAAATGAACAAAGTTTGATTCCAGGGGTATGAAATAAATTCTAGTTGATAATTTTGAATAGAAAAAGGGATATTGACTTTTATCAGACAACATTTTTTTTTTTATCAAGGATGTTATTTTTGATGAAACATAAAGTCTAAGTGCATAAGAAATTGAGAAACTACTTATTCGATTGGAGAAAAAAGTGACTAAGGAACAACAAAGGTTGCAACACCTAAATAAATCAAAGGATGATCAATGGTTTGAAATGGCTTGGACATTAGACGAACAAGTGGAAGGTGAAGAATCAACAAATTCTCTCCAAGTTAAATTAGAAGATTCAACTCAAGTTAACATTGATAATTTTTCTTTGGATGGTACCTTTTCGACACATCAAGTTGCACACAAGACTCCAAAGTGGGCAAATCAAGTTCTTAAGGAAGTTAGGTCTAATGAAAAACATAAAATAGGTACAATCAGTCAATATAATTTGGGTTCTCTTAATTATGATCTTACTACTATCGAGCCATCAAATTTTGTAGAGGCGGTAGACTATGATAAATGGAGGAAGGAAATGCAATGTGAATATGATGTAGAGATTAAAGATTAGACTTGGAAAGTTTTTGAGTGTACAAAGGATGTAAAAATCATTGGATGTAAGTGGGTTTACAAAATAAAATATAAGGAAAATGGTGAAATTTATAAGTACACAATTAGATTGGTTGCAAAGGGGTTTACATAGAAATAAGGGATTGATTGTGAAGAAACCTCTGCTCCAACAACTAAGTGGAATACTATTAGGGTCATGCTATCTTTGGCTGCACAAAATGGATGGAAAATGCACCAAATGGATGTGAAAAGTGCCTTTCTATGTGATGATCTACAGGAGGATGCATATATGAATCAACCCCAGGTTTTGAAGTTTCATAGAAAGAAAAGAAAATTTGCAAATTGGTTAAGGCATTGTATGGGTTAAAACAAGCACCTAGAGCTTCGTATGATAAAATGGATTCCCATCTATAGAAAGTTGGTTTTATCTGAAGTGAGTCGGATAACACTTTGTATGTTCAAATTCAAGGAATTAATTTGATCATCTTGGTAATGTATGTTGATGATTTTCTCATAACAGTTAATAAAAATGATCATATTTCTTAGGTAAGGAAATAACTTCTAACATGTTTTGAAATGACAGATTTGAGATTACTTCACTACTATCTTAGAGTTGAACTAATGCAGTGAGAAAGAAACATATTTATTTCCCAAACTAAGTATGTTTTTGAATTATTAAAGAAGTTTGGAATGGAATATTGCAAACCAACTATCACCCCCATGGAGAAAAACATAACACTTTCTAAGTTTGAAGGGGGAGAGGGGGGGAGAACTTGTCAGCAATACGAGGTATCGACAATTAATTGGAATTTTAATCTATCTGAAAAACACTCATCTTGAATTATATTTTGTAGTCAATTTTCTTTTCAATTATATGCAGGAATTGTGAGAAAGTCATTGGAATGCAGCGAAAAACGTACTTCGATATTTTTAAGCAACAACAGATTTTGGACTTGAGTATAAAAGGAATAAAAATTTAAGACTTGTTGGCTACTTAGATGCATATTTTTCTAGAGATGTTGATGAAAGGGCATCTTCTTCAGAATATTTAATGAGCATGGGACCAACTGTTGTGTCCTAGAATTGTAAAAAACAAGCAACAATTGCAAATTTGATAGTAGAAGATGAATGTATCTCAGCTTGGGAAGTAGCTTGCAAAATAATATGGCTGCAAATAATTTTTCAGGATCTTAAAGTTGTTCACAATGAAGCTACTACTTTATTCATTGACAACCAATCAATGATAAAGTTAGCCAAAAATCCATTTTTTCACTTGAAGACAAAACACATTGATACAAAGTATCATTATCTTTGAACTCTTGTCATCAAGGAAACCATCAAGCTAACTTACTGTTCAACAGAGGATCAAACTGCTGACATCTTCACTAAATATCTTGGAAGAATTAAATTCACTAAGTTTAGAGCTGAGCTTGGTATTCTCTCCAAAGAAATTTTGGATGAAAGGGGGGTTGTTAGAAATTATGATCCAAAATAGTTAACTTAGGAATTTAGTGAATAAATGTTTTAATGAATACAACATTAATGTAAGAAGGAATCTACACATTCACGTGATTATGTGAGATGTCCAAGTTAGTTTTAGTTAGTTCTAGATAAAAATATTTCTAGTTATTAATTTTGGGATATTTATACCCATTTTCTATTCTACGTGAGGTGTATTTTTGGCCCTTAGCCCTCACGTCTTATTGTTGTAATATTTTTCCTTCACTAATAAAATCTATGTCTATGGGGACACTTTGTCACATTATTCTAAAGGAAGCCATTTGAATATTTATTTTTTTAGCTTTCAGAGGTATTCCCACAAGAGGCCAAGGTGTTAGGCATGTGGGAATCTTCATTGGCACCATATTAGCCTTTCGGTTTGGTGAAAACCCCCTTGGATTTTGTTGGCGGATTTATGGGTTTGGTGATGGACTTTATGGGCTTGTGTTGGGGCTTTACACCCACAAAGAAATCCTAATTTGATGTTGACTTGTAGAGGGGCTTCTATGGTGACCCCCAAGGGTTGTATATAAATGAGAGAGGCCATTGTGACATATCATTTTATCATGTGTGGAAGAATGGAGTTAGCGTAAGTGAGTCTACAATTCTGCTAGGAGGCTTAGTGATTTCAGCAAAGGGAAATTCTGCTAGGATGGAAAATATGGCCTAGGATTGAGGACTCTCTATCTTCTGTTCTTGCCAGAGAAAAAAACACCACACGTGTGGGAGAAAGAGGAAATCGTAGAAGGAATAAGTTGTATGAGTGGAGTGAATTGTATGAAGTGTTCATACAGGTTTTGTACATGTACGCGGGTTGTAGTGGGAACAATCGTGTACATACATAGGTTGTTGTGACAACAATCATGTACATCTGTACAAGCTCTTCTGGGTAGGATCAAGTGCATATCGACTGACGTCAGTTGACCTCAACAGGTCGTACATGTGGTTTGCAACATATTTGTGGGTAGAGGATATTTCCAAAATATAGTTGAGGTTTGGTTTTCTGTTTTGTATTGGAAGGAAAAGGTGTCCTCAAATTCTCTTGTTTTGGAAGGACAAGATTTTCCTCATATTTGGCGATATTGTATTGGTTGAGAGGGCTGGTTTTTGTCCTCATATTTGAAGGATTGGATAAAGTTACAGAACATAATTATTGTGTCTCTTGTTTATTGATGATTCATCTTTGATCTTGTTGTTTCTGCTGCATATGTTTTCAGTCAATAATTTCAGTGTAAATTTTTTGAGTGACAATTAGATCACCTGGAAGCAATTTCTCAGATATGAAATTAGTCGCATAGAGTGGCATGTGAAAATTGACATTGTTTCAGAGCTTGGGATTTGAAGAGAAGGGGATCATCTTGAGACACTTAGTTGGCTACAACAATAGAAGAGTGTTGTACTTGTTCTTGTTTTGGGCAGGTCAATATGGTGAATACAATGAATACATTGAAGCTTGAGGATAGGTTGGAATGGGAAACCAACTTCCAGGCTTGGAAGGAAAGGGTTATCCTTCTGTTCAAAGACAATGACCTGAAGGAGTATGTGGAGGATGTGGTTCCTAGCCTGACTGATCTAGTAGATTTGGAATTCCACAAGAAGAGGGTAGTGAAGGCCAAGTGATTATTACTAGAGTCTGTGAAGGACCATTTAATTCCTCACATTGTCAAGAAAGAAAAAACCAAGGATATTAATGATGCTTTTGTGGGTCTTTACCAAAACAAGAATACTAGCAGGATGTTACACTTGAAGCACCAAATTCAAATTGTCAGGATGGTCAATGAGGACATAGTTGTAAGTTATATCATGAATATTTATCAGATCCGAGATCAACTCACATCTATTGGTGAGACAATACATGATGCTGAGTTGGTGAATGTAGCATTGAGAGGTCTTCCTAGGTCCCGGGAGCCATTTTTGCAGGGGATCTGTGCAAGAGACAAGTTTCTAGAATTTGAAAGAATATGGATAGATTGCATCTAGGAGGAGACCCAGTTGGTATCTAGGGATGATATGGATGGTTTGGTAAAGAGTAGCAGTGATGAGAACCAGGCCCTTGCATCCCACACTAGGAAGGGTAGAAGGAGTTCTCTAGACAAAAGAGGTTTTTCAGGGAGAAGGGATTCTCCTGAGAGGGATGCATCTCTAGATTCGAGATGGAAGAAGGATCTTAGTAAGATAAAATGTTTTGAGTGTCATGATTTTGGGCACTATGCTTCAGAGTGTACACGCTAGAAGGGAATAGGAATAAGGAAACATACATACAAAACAGAGGTTGATGAGATTGTAGACAGGTTCCAGAGGGAGATCTTATTGGGTACAATGGGGAGAGATGGTTGGTGGATAGAGGATCATCTTGCCATATCATAGGTGCTAGAGAGTTGTTTGACATTCTCACACATACTGGCTCATAATTATGTGGGTATCTTGGTACGAGAGCCAGGCATTCAGTACGAGGATCCGATACTGTATCATTTTGATTGGAGTCATGAGATATATTGAGGGTGTAGAATGTGTTGTGGGTGCCAAAACTCAAGAGGAGTGTCCTCTGAGTCTCATAGATTGAGAGGAAGGGCTATCATGTATTGTTTTGAGATGGATAGGTACTACTTGTGCCAATATGGTATAACTTCAGACTAGAAATGGTTCTTGGAGTTAGGGAGGGAAACCTATATATGGTGAGGGGATAGCCTATGAGTGTTGTGGCCAACAGGAGAAGAGAGACAGATGAGAAGGAGAAGGTAGCTCCATGACTGGTGAGGCAGGTGTCCCCACCAATAGTATCGGCTCAGAGGGAGATAGAATTCAAAGGGATTCACCCCTCAAGATCCAGTGGGGAGGAGAAGCCTCCTAAGATCGTTAAAAATATATCATAATTTAGAGGAGATCAGTAGGTTCAAAGGGAGCAGAGGGTAACAAGATTGCACAGACTTAGAGGGATTCAGGTTTCATATGGAGCAAGTAGACTCAAAGTGAATTGAACTAATAGATATTTAGTTGGCTCATAGAGAGAGACGATCATCCATAGGGAGTTCCCCCTCAGACTCAGATGGGAGAGAGACATCTTCCAGGACCGATAGATAAGTGTCATGGGTTGAGGAGGCCAGACAAGAGCTTTAGAAGTAGGAGACTTCTAGGGAGGCCAACAGGTTATGCTACTACGATAGAGGAGGCCAAGCAAGAGCTTTAGAGGTAGTAGGATTCTAGGGCATGTGAGACATGTATGGAGTATCCATGTGTTTTAGTAGGATTTTCTATAGTGATCGAGGATGTAATCAATCAAACATATTTTTCC
Organism: Picea mariana; assembly: GCA_032191745.1. Lineage (NCBI taxonomy): Eukaryota > Viridiplantae > Streptophyta > Pinopsida > Pinales > Pinaceae > Picea > Picea mariana. The sequence goes on along the minus strand of JASDQU010030048.1, from coordinate 14,645 downwards.
TCAGTGACCAAGGATGTGGCCAGTCAGATAGATTTTGCCTCAGTGACTGAGGATGCATCCAATCATATATATTTTGCGTTAATGACCAAGGACACAACCATCCAGACAAATTGGGAAACAATATCTACTTTAGTGATAGAGTATGTGGCCAATCAGAAAGATTTTTCTTTAGTGACTGAGGATGTGGCCAGTCAAACAATTTGGACAACAAGAAGTTGGGATGGATGGGATGGTAATATAGTAAAATATCTAGATACACTTCCATCATGTGAGGGAGAGGATTGGAGTACAGATGAGGAAGTAGACCACCTTGGATTTTGGAAAGATATGCTTCTACTAGAGGTACATCCAACTGATGGTGGACAAGATACATCCCTTTCTAAGAGGGAGTGTTGATTAAGTTGCTTTAGGAGGTATTCCCAAAAGAGTCCAAGGTGTCATGGCACCATATTGGCCTTTCATTTTGGTGAAACACCCCTTGGATTTGGTTGGATTTGGTTGGGGGCTTCATGGGTTTGGCGATGAGATTTTTGGGCTTGTGTTGGGGTTTCACACTCACAAGGAAATCCTAATTTGATGTTGACTTGTGGATGGGTTTCTATGGTGAACCTCAATGATTGTATATAAATGAGAGAGGTCATTGTAACATCTCATTATATCATGTGTGGAAGAATGGAGTTAGCATAAGTGTTGATAGTTTCATTGTCATTGATGTCAACCCTTGAAGAAGCCCTGATGGTGTGGTATTGGTACTTGAATTTGAATGAGGAATATGGACATGAAAAACATATTAAATGTAGGAAAGACACTAATAAATGGATATTACTCATCATTCCGTTTACAATGATATATGGAACGCCACACAGTTCCTCTCGGTTAGGGCGATATGACTTTGTGAAGTTGTAAGCCCTGAAGAAGTGGTCAAAAAGCCCCTAGTTGGTTACAAGTCCTGAATGAAAGGGTAAAGTTGTTGTAACAAGAAAACCCTAAAATCCCTAAATTAAGGGTAGGAGTTACCTAACACAAGTATAAATACACCTCAAGGAGTCATTCACAAGTACACTCATACACTTATTCATTGCTTATCTTTCTTGTGTTCCAGTGATCGTTTTGTAAGGTTGTAACATCATTTTCTGAGGTAGCAAAGGAAGATCAAAGGAAAAAGTTTCAGAGTTGCATAAAACCCTAGTTTTTGAGGTATACGCGGGTTGCGAGACATAAAGGGAGTGTATGTACGTGGGCTACAATGGAGAAAAACATGTATATACGCGGGAAGTAGAAGAGAAAGTCACATATCTGTAAAAGGGCTCATGAATGGTTGAATAAATGTTGGTACCAAGTCCCTGAAGTCTGAAGGAAGTTTACAAGTCAGCATCTCAGAGTTTCAGGTTAGCTACAAAGGTATTGGTATGGTTTTATGCTTGTTTTGATGGTTACTTCTTGTCATGATATGGTGTATCCTTGATGCATACTTGGTATGGTTGGTTTGGTACTTGGATAAGGTATATCTTGGTTGCTTGGTTGAGTGAGGTGCACTGTTATATCTGGTTCAATGTATGACGTGAGTCTTATAGTTCATATCTTTGAGTTTTTTTTACATGATCGAGGCATATTGATGTTGTATGGTGGTATATGCATGAAACACATGCATTGGTTCTTTGAGATACTACATTGATAATATGGTAAATATTTTCATATGGTTGATAATATGGCATATGGTACAAGTTACACGTGGTTGATTCTCTAGTTCATGATTCACTATTCCTTATTAATGTATCTTTGGTTCATGATTGATGCATGAAAAACTATGTATGTTGGTAAACAATTGATGTATGGTATGGCACATGTTTAGTTTGTTGATGAGCAGATACAAGTTGATGAGACAATGACAAAGACAGTGACATAGACAAAGATAGTGACAGAGACAATAACAACGACAGAGACAATAACAAAGATAGTGGTAGAGAAAAAGTGACAAAGTTAGTGATAGTATCATAGTTTGTGATAGTGACAGTTGGTCTACACTTATATTTCAGGGTAGTAGGACAGGGAAAGGATAGGTGGTTGTAGCCACCTTCCGGTTGGAGCCAAAGAACTCAGGGGGTTGTAGCCTCCTTCTGGTTGGAGCCAAAGAATTCAAGGACTTGTAGCTTCCTTTAGGTTGGAGCCTGAGAATAGGGGGTTGGAGCCTCCTTCCAGTTGTAGCTAGAGAATAAGGAAGTTGGTGCTTCCAATGAATGTATTCTTTGGATATATAATAAAAGCATTCTATGGTTTTATCCCATTTGGGTTACCATGTAAATTCTAGTGTACTATGCATCTATTATGATGTGATGTTGTTTATGATTACTGCTAATGATATATTGAATGCTAATGATAAACAAATGGATTTTTGAAGAATATATTGTGGTTAAAATTACTAATCTTGTTCATTACTAATTCATCCCCCCTCTTAGTAATCCGACAATTGGAATCAGAACAGGTCCTTCAAGAATCAATATAACCACTGGAAGAAGATCATGGATCATTCTAGGATTGGGGTACCATAGTTTGATGGTGAGAAATATGATTTTTGGAGCAGAAGAATACAAAATTATATACAAGCACAAGGATTCGATGTTTGGCAATCAATAGTAGATGGATACAAAGAACCTACCACTCCCCCCATAGATAGAGATGGAAAGAATCTCGTAGAAAATGATTCAAGGGATAAAAATGCTATCGAGAATGGTGTGGCTCAATCAATACATACCAATATTATGCACTCTGAATCCACAAAATAAATGTGGGATAAACTAAATATTAGCTATGAAGGAGATGCAAAAGTTAAGGAAGTTAAACTTATATTTTCATATCCAATTTTGAACAATTGAAGATGAATGAAGATGAATGAAGATGAAAACATATCAACCTACTTTCTATGAGTCGATGAAATAGTAAACAATATCAAATTCTTGGGAGACGAGATAAAGGAATAGGTTGTTGTTAAAAAAGGCATTAAGATCTCTACCAATGAGAGTTGATTCAAAAATTTCATCTCTAGCAGAAAGAGTAGACCTAGATACAATGACCATGGATGAGTTGCACGAGATACTCACAACTTATGAGATGAGGACAAAGCAAGACAATCGAATCACGAAGGAAGCACCATTCAAGTCATCCAAGAAGACAAAGAAGAAATATAAACAAAATTCAAAGTCAAACTATAACTACAATGATGATTCAAAGGAATATGAAGAGGTGGCTAACTTCATCAGAAGGCTGAAAAGATGAACCATAAAATATAAAGGTATGATTCCATTGAAATGTTTTGATTGAAATAGTTTTTTTCATTTTGATAATAAATGTCCCTATAAGAAAAATAAAGGTAATGAAGAAGATGACTCTAAAAAGAAAAAGAAAGAACCATAAAGGATATGTATAAGAAAGCAGTATCAATTCAACGTTGAAGAATGCAATCTTTCTCTACAAGCTCAACACAAGAAACATGGATGGTATGTTGAAAGTATATGCTCAAAGCATATGACAAGTGATAAAGACAAATTTCTGACATTGAAGAAGGAAAGAGATGGATCAGTTTCAATTGGGAATGACAACTCAACTAGAATTATTGGAAAGGGAACAATCAAGCTCAAAAGTAAGGATGCCACAAAAGAAAATGTTTTACTGGTCAATGACATGAAATATAAACTGCTAAGTGTAAGTCAAATGTGTGATCAAGGACACAAACATGTGTTTGACTCAAAGAAATGTGAGATAAGGAAAGCAAAATCATGCAAGTTGGTGGCTACAATTGTAATAAATACAAGCAACATATATGTTCTAAATGAAATAGGAAAGGAAAGATGTTGGCGTTGCTTAGGAAAGGAAGATGAAATTTGGATCTGGCACAGAAGAATGGGTGACATAAATTTTGATAATCTTGTCCAAGTCAACAAAAAGGAAGCAGTAAGAGAAATGCCCAAGATCTCAAAGCCAACAAACATTCCATGCAAGAATTGTCTACAGGGAAAACATACCAATAGAAAGTTCAAGTCAAAGGAGTATTTCACAACAAAACCACTAGAGATTGTACATACTGAGCTATTTGGACCAACAAGAATGAAGGGATTGAAAGGTGAACAATATCTCATGCTACTTGTTGATGAATACACAAGAATGAATGCAGTCTGCTTTCTAAATAAGAAGTCAGAGGCATTCAAAAACTTCAAGACATACAAAGAGATGGTTGAAACCAAGACATACTTGAAAATCAAGTATTTGAGATTAGACAATGGAGGAGAATTTACATCAAATAAATTCATGGAATTATGCAGTGAGCATGGGATAAAAAGATAATTCTCAGTAGCCAAGACACCTCAACAAAATGGAGTTGTCGAAAGGAAGAACAAAACAATACAAGAAATGGCCAGAACCATGTTAATGGATTCCAAGTTAACAAATGTCTTTTGGGTACAAGCAGTACATACAATAGTTCAAATCCAAAATAGAGGGATGCTCATAAATAATAGTGATAAGACTCCATATGATCTATGGAAAGGAATACCAACAAATGTGAATCACTACAGAGTATTTAGAAGAAAATGCTACATAAAAAGAGAAGATGGCAAAATTGGAAAATTTGTTTTTTGAGTTGACAAAGGAATAATGGTTGGGTACTCAAAAAAAAGGAAAGCATACAAATGCTTCAATCTAAGACTCAACAGAATTGTATAAATCATCAATGTGATGATTGATGAGACATATAGACGAAAGATAAAAGAAAGTAGAAAAGATTTAGTGGAACGAGATCACGAAGAAGATTTGAAAGAAGAAGAAGTAGATGAAGAAGAAGAGCAGACATAAGTAGAGAAAGAACAACAAGATATTCAAGTTCCTCCAAAGACACCCAATAGATGAGTGCAAAAAATCATCCATCAAAACAGATTATTGGGAACAAATATGCAGGAGTTGAAACCAGAAGAAGAATCCGCTCACTAGAACAACAACATATAGCACTACTATCTACTATTGAGCCAAGAAGTTTTGAAGAATCCAAAAAATATGAACACTGGATAAAAGATATGGATTAAGAGTTAGATAAGATAGAGAAGAATGTCACATGGGCACTGGTTCCAAGACCGAAAAAACAAGAATGTCATTGGTACAAAATAGGTCTTTAGAAACAAGTTGAATGAGGATGGACATGTTACTAGGTACAAAACAAGATTGGTATGTAAAGGATATGCTCAGGTTGAAGGTATACATTTTGAAGAGAAATTTTCCCCAGTTGGGGGAGAGAAACATAAGTCTTGAAGAGTTCAAGTAAAATAATTATTTTGAATGCTTTTCATATACATCATAGAGTTACACGAGGAAACACTATGAAGAGAAATGTCAGCAAAGATAACAAAAGCATGTAGATCGGGGGAGCATCCCCAAGAGGAGGATTAAACTTTTCCATTGATGTTAAAAGGGGAGAGATAGAGCAAGGCATGGAGACAGAGAGAGAATCATGCAGACAGGGGGAGTGATGGTCATAGGGGGAGAATGGGCATAATTATTGACACACCTAACTGTTGTCATCAATGCCAAAGGGGGATATTGTTGATAGTTTGGTTTTCATTGATGTCAAACCTTGAAGAAGCCCCGATGATATGGTTTTGGTACTTAAATTTGAATGAGGAATATGGAAATGAAGGACAAAATAAATGTAGGAAAGTCACTCATAAATGGATAATATTGATCATGCCATTTTCATTGATATGTGGAACTCCACGTAGTTCCTCACGGTTAGGGAGATATGACTTTGTGAAGTTGTAAGCCTCGAAGAAGTTGTCAAAAAGCCTCTAGTTGGTTACAAGTTCTGAATGAAAGGGTAAAGTTGTTGTAAGAAGAAAACCCTAGAATCCCTAAATTAAGGAGAGTATTTACCTAGCACAAGTATAAATACACCTCAAGGAGTCACTCATAAGTACACTCACAAACTTATTCATTGCTTATCTTTCTTGTGATCTAGTGATCTTTTGCTAAGGTTGTAGCGTAATTTTCTTTGGTAGCAAAGGAAGGTCAAAGGAGAAAGTTTCAGAATTGCAACAAACCCTAGTTTCTGAGGTATACAAGGGTTGCAGGTTATAAAGGGAGTGTATGTACGTGGGCTACAGTGGAGAAACACATGTATATACGTGGGAAGTAGAAGAGAAAGTCATGTATCTGTAAAAAGAATCATGAATGGTTGAATAAATGTTGGTACCAGGTCCCTAAAGTCTTAAGGAAGTTTATAGGTCAACATCTCAGAGTTCCAGGTCAGCTACAAAGGTATTGGTATGGTTGTATACTTGTTTTGATGGTTACTTCTTGTCATGATATGGTATATGCTTGAGGCATAATTTGTATGGTTGGTTTGGTACTTGGATTTGGTATATCTTGGTTGAGTGAGGAACACTCTTATATATGGTTCAGTGTATGACATGGTTCTTATAGTTCATATATTTGAGTTGTTTGTACATGGTGGAGTGATCCGAAATCGGATCCAGAAGCCTGATAGGGCTTGAAAAATGCTCAAAAATGAAAGTGCTCGGAATGCAACGAAACCTATGCCATTGCGTCCGTCTCGTCGTCTTGATTCCGGTGGTATATTTACTTTGTCAAACGGGCTCCGTATGGAGAAGATATCGCGTTCTGTCCGAAAAGTCAAACAGGCAAAAAAAAGGGGATGACTGTACAGTTCGTATAGTCCACGTGTCATGCTGACTGTGCAGACCGTACGGTCCATACAGCTGATGTGGCAGCTTCAACAGATGACACATGGCATGCTTAGGTGACGACACGTAGCAGAATGTGATAGGTCAGTTTGGCGTACGGATGGGCCAATCCCGAGGTCACACGTGTCACCACTAAAAGGGTGACACGTGGCACGGGTGATGTCATCAAGTGACGTGGCAGGCTGACAGAGCAGGTTGAGGTGGCAGTACGGCAGATGATGTGGCATACATGTGGGTGAATCATCAGTTGACGCGTGGAATTCACTGGTTGGTTGGAAAGATGCCACGTGGCCCAGTCACGGGCTGCCACATGGCACCCCGTCATTGGTTTGATGGTTTTGTAAAATTTGGCATGGCCGGGGGTCGAACCCGCAACCTCCCGGTGGGCGAACGGACTGGTAGAACAGGCTAGCCACTCGGGCGGCTGGTAGGTCTTATTAACCATATGGCGCGCAAATTATTTATGTTTTCATTATGTTTCAAATGGGGCAGAAAAGGGCCGGGGCTTAGCCCCAACCCTCTGTTCAATGCACACACTATGTAACCATACCCTATATACATGCGTGGATAAGTGGTTATGATGGTTAGCGCCAGGTCCTATGCCTATGTGCCTTTGAATCGGGGCTACAGTCACTGTTTTGCGCACGGTTATACAATGTTGGCCCGAGATTCTATGTATAAGCCACATGACCCGGGGTTAGCGCCGAAGAAGGGGGGCCAGCGCGCAGCCCTTTGGGCTGGCGCTCGGCCACATGGCCCCATGTGACCGGGAATCAGGGGCGCACCCCTAGGAGAAGGGGCTAGGCCCGATTTTTAATTAAAAAAGTGGGTTTTTGTTATAAAGTATGTTTTTTTAATTAAAATATGCCTATTTTTAGTTTATTCTCTCCATTTTTGGGGGATATTGGGCATTTTTGGAGGCCAAATTCTTGGAGGAAGTTGGAGCTGAGAAACCAACTCCAAGGCTATATAAATTAGGCCTATTTGAGGCCATGGGAAGTCAGTCAGAGCAGAGTTATGCTGGAGAAAAGCCAAGCCAAAGTCAGTTTGATGCAGAGAAGCTTTTGAGGAGGAGACGCTGTCGGATCATTTCTGGGAGCTCCGGATGTCCGTTTTACGTGCCGTTTTCTTTGCAGGGTTCTAGAGATCTAGATGAACAAGACCAGATCAGTCTTGTAGCTATTTGAAATTGCAGCTATGTACTTTTGAGAATTTGAACAGAAATAAAGAAGCCTTCCCCACAGAGAAAAGGCCCGGAGACGTAGGCAAAAGTTGTGCCGAACTCCATTATCAATCTGCGTGTTTACGGTTTGCTTTCTATATTTCATTTCATATCTGCATATGTGTATATGGCTGTTATAATTCCTCTTCTTTCCTCATTCTTTCACTAAATTTCTCAAATGGTTAATTAACGCATGCAAAATTAAAACTCAACCATAGTCATTTAAAAGATCCTACGGATCAAGTGGTATCGGAGCTAGTTGACGTTTGGATTTGAGTTTTGCATGTTAACCAGGGAAAAGCTACAGCGTGGTGAAGGCGAGCTTGTTGCAGAGAATCCATTAATTGGATTGAGAAAAAGAGCTTCTCACCATGAGAAGATGGCATTGGAAGAAGGGATTTCTCAAGATGAGAAAGAATTCCGGAAAACATTCCATGCTATGTCGGAGATGGTGACAGTTTTGTACGAAGATTATTTAGAATGGAAATGACCAGTTTTGGGTAATTCTTCAAAAGGCAAAAGTGAAGAGGAAGAGGACCATCCTCACATTCCTCCTTCACCTCCATCAACACCTCCTTCTTCTCCTTCTTCTTCAAGTTCAAGTTCTAAATCTAATGAGAAGGAAAATGTTCATAAGAATAAACATGAAATGCCATTGTTAAAACTTGATGTAAAATTTGAGTTGCCCATATATGATGGTGAAGTAAATGTAGAAAAACTTGATAACTGGATCAGGCAGATGGAGGTATACTGCAGTGTGCAACAGATCAAGGATGAGGCCACACAAATTAAATTGGCATCTTTGAGGCTTGTAGGTACAACTCTTATCTGGTAGCAAAGAAAGCTGCAAAAAGGAACACAAGATGTGGGAAATGTATTTCCATCATGGAAGAATTTCATTTCTGCACTTAGGAAATAGTTTTATCCTTTGGGTTATAAAGAAAAAGCAATCATTGAATGGCAATCTTTAAAACTAAGAAAGGGACAATCAGTGCAAGAATATACCGATGGATTTAGAAAAATGGCATTAATGTTAGACATCCTTTTGCAAACACAAGAAACCCTTATGAAGTATATAGGAGGTTTGTCTGCGCATATTAGAAACATTGTTTTCATGTTTGGACCCACTAACCTTGATGAGGTTTCTGTTCAAGCTACATATATTGAAGTAGGGAAAGCAGGTGTGTCAGGGGAATCGTCGTTTTCAAAGAAAAAAGACAAGAGGAAAAGGCATGGCAATGGCAATAATGCAAATGCTGTGACAAAGAAGGAAGGAAATCCCACTTGCAAGCATTGCAAGAAAGAGGGACATGATGAGGACAAATGTTGGCAGTTGCATCCCGAGAAGAGGCCAAAGTGGTTCAAAGAAAAGAAGGGAACGCAAACAATGGCAACAACGACAACAAAGCCTACAGACTTGGGATCAGATTCAGGTGATGAGTCTAAGATTTCATTGGTTGGTATGACAGGTAAATTTGGTGAAGATATTGATTGTAAAAGCAAGTTGTTTCATATAAGGGTAATCATGCGACACACTAAGATAGACACACTAATCGACAGTGGATCTCAAGCAAATCTAATCTCAGAAGAATTGGTTAAGAAAATGGGATTAAAAACACAAACTCATCATAAGCTTTACACACTTAAATGGATAAGTAATCATCATTAGATGCACATAACAAAGCAATGCACAATCAAATTTGCAATTTCATCTAAGTATCTGGACGAGGTAACTTGTGATGTTGTGTCGTTAAAAGAATGTGGAATGGTCTTAGGTAGCCCATATTTATATGATCGTAAGGCAATCTTCTACAGAACAAGAAATCAATATCAATTCATTAAAGAAGGTCATGATTTTGTGGTGCATGCTCATCGTATTAAAGCAAGTAAAACACTTCAAACAAGGGAACAATTAACGAAGGCAGTGCAAGCAAGCAACAAACCACTAATTGTTTCAAATGAAGTAATAGATCTTAAGCAAGAACAAGACATGGTTGTTGAATGGAAAATCAATCATAAGTTGCTTCAAGATAAGCTCATGTCGTGCAAGTATCTAAAGTATATCAGTTAATTTGCAGTCATCTTTTTGATGCTGTCATTAACAATGTTTTCTACATGGATGATAGTGGCTTCAGTAAGATGTAACAGGGTTGCAATGGCTAATAATATACTGTCAGTTGTTATGATTGTGTTACAATTGATCTTGATGAGACAGGTGCACAAGACAGAGTTCAGAGACAGAGAGAAATCCAAGTGGCCTATCCCGAGCTTGTTAACTGGTCAGTAACCTTTTGGGGACCAAAAGGTCTTTTTGTGGGGAGGTGTGATCCGGAATCAGATCCAGAAGCCTGATAGGGCTTGAAAAATGCTCAAAAATGAAAGTGCTCGGAATGCGACGAAACCTGTTCCATTGCGCCCGTCTCGTCTTCTTGATTCCGGTAGTATATTTACTTTGTCAAACGGGCTTCGTATGGAGAAGATATCACGTTCTGTCCGAAAAGTCAAACAGGAAAAAAAAAAGGGGATGACTGTACAGTCCGTACAGTCCACGTGTCATGCTGACTGTGCATACCGTACGGTCCGTACAATTGACGTGGTATCTTCAGTAGATGACATGTGGCATGCTCAGGTGATGACACGTGGCAGAATGTGATAGGTCGGTTTGGCGTATGGATGGGCCAATCCCGAGGTGACACGTGTCACCACTGAAAGGGTGACACGTTGCACAAGTGACGTCATCAGGTGACGTGGCAGGCTGACAGAGAAGGTTGAGGTGGCAGTACAACAGATGATGTGGCAGACATGTGGGCGAATCATCAGTTGACGCGTGGCATTCACTGGTTGGTTGGAAAGGTGCCATGTGGCCCAGTCACGGGCTACCACGTGGCACCCCGTCATTGGTTTGATGGTTTTGTAAAATTTGGCATGGTCGGGGGTCGAACCCGCGACCTCTCGGTGGGCGAATGGACTGGCAGAATGGGATAGCCACTCGGGCGGCTGGTAGGTCTTATTAATCGTATGGTGCACAAATTATTTATGTTTTCATTATGTTTCAAATGGGGCGAAAAAGGGCCAGGGCTTAGCCCCAACCCTCGGTTCAATGCACACGCTATGTAACCATACCCTATATACATGCACGGATAAGTGGTTATAACAGTTAGTGCCGGGTCCTATGCCTACGCGCCTTCGAATCGGGGCTACATTCACTGTTTTGCATGCGATTATACAACGTTGGCCCGAGATTCTATGTATAAGCCACATGACCCGGGGTTAGCGCCGAAGAAGGGGGGCCAGCACGTAGCCCTTTGGGCTGGCGCTCGTCCACATGGCCCCATGTGACCGGGAATTAGGGGCGCACGCCTAGGAGAAGGGGCTAGGCCCGATTTTTAATTAAAAAAGTGGGTTTTTGTTATAAAGTATGGTTTTTTTTAATTAAAATATGCCTATTTTTAGTTTATTCTCTCCATTTTTGGGGGATATTGGGCATTTTTGGAGGCCAAATTCTTGGAGGAAGTTGGAGATGAGAGACCAACTCCAAGGCTATATAAACCAGGCCTGTTTGAGGCCATGGGCAGTCAGTCAGAGTAGAGTTATGCTGGAGAAAAGCCAAGCCAAAGTCAGTTTGATGCAGAGAAGCTTTTGAGGAGGAGACGTTGTCGGATCATTTCTGGGAGCTCCGGACGTCCGTTTTGCGTGCCGTTTTCTTTGCAGGGTTCTAGAGATCTGGACGAACAAGACCAGATTAGTCTTGTATCCATTTGTCATTGCAGCGATGTACTTTTGAGAATTTTAATATAAATAAAGAAGCCTTCCCCACAGAGAAAAGGCCCGGAGACGTAGGCAAAAGTTGTGCCGAACTCCGTTATCAATCTGCGTGTTTATGGTTTGCTGTCTATATTTCATTTCAGATCTGCATATGTGTATATGGCTTTTATAATTCCTCTTCTTTCCTCATTCTTTCACTAAATTTCTCAAATGGTTAATTAACGCATGCAAAATTAAAACTCAACCATAGTCATTTAAAAGATCCTACGGATCATGGAGGCATATTCATTTTGTATGGTGGTATATGCATGAAAGAGATGCATTGGTTCTTTGAGATTCTACATTGATTATATGGTACATATTTTCATATGGTTGATAGTATGGTATATGGTACATGTTACACATGGTTAATGCTCTAGTTCATGATTCACTATTCCTTATTGATGTATATTTGGTTCATGATTGATGCATGAGACAATATGTATGTTGGTATATATTTGATGTATGGTATGGTATAGGATTAGTTTTTTGATGAGAAGATAGAGGTTGATGAGATAGTGACAGAGACAAAGACAATGATAGAGACAGTGACAGAGACAAAGATAGTGACATAGACAAACACAGTGACATAGACAATGGAAGAGACAGAGTGATAGAGGTATTGGTAGTAGAAAAGTTTGTGACTTTGGCCATTGGTATACACTTATATTTCAAGGCAGTAGGACGAGGAAAGGATAGGTGGTTGTAGCCACCTTTCGGTTGGAGCCAGGGAACTCAAATGCATGAAATAGATGCATTGGTTCTTTGAGATATTGCATTGATGATATGGTACATATTTTCATATGGTTGATAGTATGTTATATGGTACATGTTACACATGGTTGATGCTCTAGTTCATGATTCACTATTCCTTATTGATGTATCTTTGGTTCTTGATTGATGCATGAGACAATATATATGTTGGTATACAGTTGATGTATGGTATGGTACATGTTTAGTTGGTTGATGAGATAGTGACAGAGATAGTGACAGAGACAAAGACAATGACAAAGACAGTGACAGAGACAAAGACAATGACAAAGATAGTGACAGAGATAGAGACAGTGACAAAGATAGTGGCATAGACAACGTGACATAGGCAATGATAGTATCAGATTTTGTGATAGTGATAGTTGGTCGACACTTATATTTCAGGGTGGTAGGACAAGAAAATGATAGGTGGTTGTAGCCACCTTCCGGTTGGAGCCATATAAATCAGGGGGTTCTATCCTCCTTTTGGTTGGAGCCAAAGAATTTAGGGAGTTGTATCTTCCTTCCAGTTGTAGCTGGAGAATCAAGAAGTCGGTGCTTCCAATGAATGTATTCTTTTGATATATAAGAAAAACATTCCGTGGTTTTCTCCCATTTGAGTTTCCACGTAAATTATGGTGTACTGTGTATCTATTGTGATGTGATGTTGTTTATGATTATACTGCTGATGATATATTGAATGCTAATGATGAAATGATGAATATTGTTGAAGAATATACTGTGGTTAAAAGTACTAAAATTTCTCATTATTGAATCACCCCCTTTCTCAGTAATCCAACAATAAGTGAGTCTGCACTTGTGCTAGGAGGCTTGGCGATTTCATCACAGAGAAATTATGCTAAGATGGAAACTCCGACCTAGGGTTGAGGACTCTATATATTCTGTTCTTGGAAGGGAAAATCACACCGCATGTGTGGGAGAGAGAGGCAACCATAGAAGGAAGAAGTTGTACGAGTGAGCGAGTTGTACAAAGTGTTCGTACAAGTTTTCATACATGTACACAGGTTGCATTGGGAACAATCACATATGTACGAAGGTTATTGTGAGAACAATCATGTACATCCATTCAAGTTCTTCGAGGTGGGATCAGATCCATACATGTTGATGTTAGGTGGCCTCAGCAGGTCGTATAGGTGGTCTGAAGCAGATTTGTGGGTAGAGGATATTTCCAGAATATAATTGAGATTTGGTTTTCTGTTTTGTATTGGAAGGACAAGGTTGTCCTTAGATTCTCTTGTTTTGGAAGGACAAGGTTGTCCTCATATTTGGTGATATTGTATTGGTTGAGAGGATTGGTTTTTGTCCATAGATTTGAAGGATTGGATAAAGTTATAAAACAAAATTATTTAGTCTCTTATGTATGGATGATTCATCTTTGATCTTGTTGTTTCCGCTACATATGTTTTCAGTCAATAATTTCAGTGTAAGTTGTTCAATGATAGTTAGATCACTAAGAAACAACTTTCAGATATGAAATTAGTCACATAGAGTTGCATGTGAAAATTGACATTAACCCATTGGGATTTATTGTTTGAAGAATAAAAAAGAATATAACCCTCTAAACGTTTGTTAAATATTTCTATTTGATCATCTATTTTTGGATGATATGCTAAACTCATAGCTAATTTTGTTGCCCTTGTATTCCATAACTCTTTCCAAAAAGTTCTTGTGAATTTTATATCTCTATCACTCACTATTACTGTAGGAAATCCATGAAGCCTATGAATTTGCTTCATGAACATGTCTTCCTCTTGGCTTGCAATATATGTACTTTAAATTCCACAAAATGTACTTTAAATTCCACAAAATGTGCATATTATTTTGAGTCTATCCACGACCACAAAAATAACATCCTTACCTTCCAATTTTGGTAAAGCTATAATGAAGTCCATTGATATATCTTCCCATATCTTATTAGGAATGTGTAAATTTTGAAGTAACCATGGAACCTCAATTGTCTCTCCTTTATTTATTGGCACACCCATAATTCTCTTACGATTTTTTGAATATCTTTCTTCATTCCTTTGTTGGAATTATTATCATTGATGTCAAAGGATTAATCGTGTCATTAATATAATATTACGACATTACAATACACAACATTT
>JASDQU010030047.1:0-15892 GCA_032191745.1 Picea mariana | reverse complement strand
AATCCCTGGTGAATCCGAAAGGGTGACAAAATCCCAGAGAATTGTAAGGATCGTGAGAATGGCAAGGAGGAACCCCCAGTGAGCTGGCTTTCCCAGCTATAAACTACATGCGCCCAGGTTCACACATGTCTTCCTGAAGCTGCATGAGTTCCACTTGGCACTCGTTCCCTTTCCCCAGAACCTAGGACAACACCCATCATGTCCACCTTAGCCTTCAGGAAATAATAATAAAATATTATTCTTTTAAAGGTAAGCCTTGTATCTTAGCCCCCTCCCTTACCCTACCTAGTGGAGCTTAGTCCCCCATAAATCTTTCTTTGTGGTCGATCTACACGCAACAGTGTAATTTTATTAATGATATGTGCATTTACATATAGAAAAATCAGGCTCATGGCCTTAAGCATCTAGGCTCTCCGGCCTAATAACATATAAGTCTTCAGCTTATAAACACTTGGCTCACTAGCCTATAAACATAATTACAATTCAGCAGGGGCTATGCCTTGGGGTGTTACAATCCCCTCCTCTTATTTTTGCATTGTCCTCAGTGCAACTTACCTACACAACAACAACAAGATTTCCAAAATCTTCCAAAAGATGCGGGTACTCTGCTCGCATAGCATCTTCATGTTCCCATGTTGCATCCTCGGGACCGTACCAAGTCCATTGAACTTTTACAAGCCCTATGGCTCGATTCCGAAGTTGCTTTCTTTTCTGGTCAAGTATATGCACTGGGTGCACCTGAAAAGCGCTTTCCTGGTCCACCTGAATCACATTCCACTCAATAACATGATTAGCATCAGATACATATTTCTTAAGCAATGACACATTAAATACATTATGTATAGACATGCATACATTCAATGCAAGCCTATATGCTATTGGACCAATCCTCTCTAGTATTTTAAACGGCCCACAATATTGAGCTACCAACTTTGAACAATTTCCCAACTTCAGAGAGCTTTTGTTGTCCTTCACTCTCAGGAATACATGATCCCCTACTTTAAATTCTCTGTGAGTTTCATTCTTATCAGCATAACTTTTCTACCTGTCTTGGGTAGCCTTCAAATTATGTTTAATCTTCAGCATTTGCTCTTCCATTTCCTTGAGCAACTCTGGCCCAACCACTGCCCTATCAGTGGGGTTGTCCTAGCTTACTGGGGTGTTGCACTTTCTGCCATAAAGTGCTTCAAATGAGCTCATCTTCAGTGATGCTTGATACCCATTATTGTAGACAAATTCTACCAAGTGTAGATAATCTTCCCATTTAGATGGTTTGTCCATCACATACATCCTTAGCATGTCCTCTATCACTTGGTTCACCCTTTATGTTTTCCCATCCAAATCAGGATGATATGTTATGCTAAAGTTCAGATTTGTTCTGAACCCTTTGAATAACCCCTTCCAGAACTTTGATGTAAACTTTCGGTCTCTGTCAGACACATTTGTCTTGGGTACGCCATGCAATCTTGCTACTTCCCTCGTATAAATATCAGCAATGTTAGTTGCCTTATGAGTAGTATTCATAGGAATGAAATGGGCATCTTTAGTAAGCTTGTCCACCACTACCATGATTGCACCATGTTGCTTGCTTGTTCTGGGCAATCCTATGATGAAATCCATTGTTACAACTTCCCATTTCCACTCAGGAATGGGTAATGGCTACATTAAACCCGTTGGGTTTCTATGATCAGTCGTTACTCTTTGACATTCCAAACATTTGGCAATAAAATCAACAATCTCCCTCTTCATGCCTGGCCAATAATATTGGCTTTTGACTACTGACATTGTTTTTTGATATCCGGGTGTCCTGCATAAGGTACATTGTGCATTTATTTTAAAATCGCACTCCTCAATTCAGAATATTTGGGTACATAAACTTTTTTTCTGTACTGGAGGATTCCATCCATTCCCAATTCATAATCCTCAACCTTCTACTGCATTTTACCTTGCTGCAATTTTGTTACCAATTATTCCATGTATTGCAAATCTGATTTTGCAGACTCTACAAATATGTCTTTCAAATTTGATTGGTACATGCTAATGGATGTAGCATGCAATTCATGCACTCTTCTACTGAGTGCATCAACCACTTTGTTCTCTTTCCCCTTGATATGCTTTATATCAAATTCATATTCACTGAGAAACTCTAACCATCTACTTTTCCTAGCATTTAGAGTTGGTTGATCAAATAAATATTTCAGACCATTATGCTATGTCCTCAACTCAAACTTTTTTCCCATGAGGTAGTGTCTCCACTTCTTCAAAGCGTGCACTATGGATGCCAACTCCAAATTGTGAGTGGCATAGAGCCTTTCATGCTCCTTCAACTCCCTTGATTCATAGCATACAACAAACCCATTTTGACTGAGGACTCCACCCAGTCCTTCTTTGCATGCATATGTGCAAACAATGAAGTATTCATTTGGATCTACAATCCTCATAATTGGAGCATTGGTTAACAGTTGCTTCAATTGTTGGAAGCTTCTTTCACATTCTTCTGTCCATTGAAATTTATTCCCCTAACTTTGCAAGGAAGTGATGGGGTGAGCTATTCTTGAAAACCCTGCAATGAACCTTTTGTAGTAACCAGCTAGACCCATAAAGGATCTGACTTTTGGCACATTCTTTAGCACTAACCATTCTCTAATGGCTTCTATATTCTCAGGATCCACTGTTATCCCATCCTTTGAAATCATATGCCCCAAGTAGTGAATTTTGTTTTGATAAAATGAGCACTTGCTCAATTTGGCATACAGTTGATGCTCTCTTAGCACTTGCAAAACCATCCTCAAATGATGCTCATGCTCTTCTTCCGACTTGGAATATACAAGGATGTCATCCAGAAAGACAATTACAAACTTGTCCAAATATTCCCGGAAAATGTCATTCATTAAGCACATAAAAACAGCGGGTGCATTTGATAACCCAAATGGAACCACTGTGAACTCATAATGACCATACCTTTTTCTAAAGGTGGTCTTGCTAATTTCTTCCTCTTTAATCCTTACCTAATGGTATCCTGACCTAAGAGATATATTTGAAAATATATTTTCATCCTTCAACTGATCGAAGAGATCATCAATCCTTGATAAGGGATACTTGTTCTTTATAGTTACTTTATTCAACTATCGAAAATCGATGCACAATCTCAACGTCCCATCTTTCTTTTTCATGAACAAGACTGGGGCACCCCAAGGTGACACACTTGGGCGTATATACCTCTTCTTCATAAATTCTTCAAGATTCATTTGCAACTCCTTCAGTTCTGGTGTACTCGTTATGTAAGGAGTCTTTGATACTGGAGTTGCTCCAGGCATTAAATTTATAGAGAAATCGATATCTCTCTTTGGGGGTAGTCCTGGTACCTCCTTGAACACATCTTCAAAATCTTCCAAGACTTCATGATCCTCCAAATTTGGCATCTTATCCTTAGGTGCTTCTTCCATATGAGCTGCAAATATTTGACAACCTTTCCTGTAGCATTTCTTCAGCTGCATTGCTAAAATTTCTCTGATAGTCACTGCCCTAGGAATTCCTTGGACTGTTCTCTGATTTCCTTCCTCATCTAGGCAAGTGAATGCCTTGTTACGATAGTCTAAGATGGCATGGTGTTGGTCTAACCAATTCATACCAATCAAGCAGTCATAAGAAACTAAAGGCAAGATGTTCAAATCTGCCCTTGTGCTCAGTCCATTCATGTCCATAAGACATGACTTAACCATCTCATTGACTTTTCTTTTGGCTCCAGTAGCCAGCTACACCAACCAAGATTTTCCATGCTTGCTTCTTGGCAAATGCAAACTTTCCACCATCTTAGGATCTATATAACTATGACTAGCTCATGAATCAATTAAAATAGTAATGGTTTGGTTGTGGATCATACCTTCCACTTCAATCATATGAGATTGATACTCTGCTTGCTTGTTGTCCAGGGCTTCATAGATCCTGGGTACATTTTTTCCATGTCCCCCACTGTTTCATCTTGTTGAACGTTGTGAACAACTCTCAATTTGTCACTTTTGTGAGGACAATATCTAAACAGATGATCACCTTTACAACCCCAACATTGAATAGGTCATTGCCTTGGCCTTTGACCACCTGTCTTAATCACTCTGGGTTCTCTAGAAGTTGTTTTTCCTTAAGGATTATTTTGAAGAATGGTGACTTAATTCCCTTCGTCCTCTAATCCATCTTGAATTTCTTCTTGTCTTCCCAAGATTTTTGGAAAGTTGGTCTTGTTTTTTGTTGATCATATAGGCACTTCTCGCCTTATGGTCTCCTCCAATGTTTTGGGATCATCATATTGTATTTTGTCACTGATGAATGGTGGCAAACCACTCAAGTACCTCTCAATCTTCATTGTCTCATCCTTGATGAAAGAGACATACTTCAACAATTCTAAAAACCTTCTTTTATACTCATCAATGGACATACTTCCTAGCTTGAGTTCAAAGAAATCTTTCTTTTTATTATCACAGTACCTCTTAGTCAAGTATTTCTTTTCAAAATACTTCTTGAATTCCCTCCAAGTAACATTTTTCTCATCAATGTGTTGCACCTACACCAACTGATCCCACCACATGGATGCCTTACCTTTGAGTTTATAGATGGAAATGGAAATTCTTCCTTCTGCATGAGGAGAATAATTATACAATTGAAAATACTTCCTCGTGCCTAGCAGCCATGTCTCTGCATCTTCATCCTTCTTGTGCTCCCCATCAAAAGTAGGAGGTTTGATTTTGTACATTTCTCCTCGTAGCTCATCCTACCCAGACCTCTTATGCTTCATAATAGGGGATAGACTTGGGTTATTGTATCCTACCTTTTTGGAATGCCTCGGGGAGTGTTGGTGATGTCTGCTATAACTTTTTGTTCTTCTGTGACTTCTTGATTTCCTTGATCTACTCTCCTTATCCAATTTATTTTCTATTATTTCCAGGCGCTGATTCAACTTTATGTTGAATTCTCCTTGTTGCTCCCTGGCCTTCATGAGCTTTTTATTATCTACTTGGTGAGTTTGGACATCTTTCTGCAACTTTTTAATGATTTTCATCATGTTCCCTTCTTTATCTATATCTTCTCCATGCCCATTGGAGTTTGATCCTTCAAATCCCAAATGGGCATCCATTCCTCTAACTTTATTTTTTGAACTGTAAGCACCCTGTGCCTCCCCCATTTCTTTGCACTATGCGACAATTTGGTTCAATTCTGACAATTGTTAATTCTGCAAAATGTGCAGTCAACCGAATTTTTGTCGAGTTAATAGACTTTAAAAAATTTCCAGAATAAACCAATCTGATTCAATAAAATCAATATCAGATTTCATTTTCAGTGGGTCTTGGTCGGTCAAGAACCCCTTCGAGATTCTGTCTCTAAGCCCCACTCTGTTCTACAACAATTTTTTTGGTGTTAGCCCCTTTGTCTTATGCCCTTGGTTCGCATGGGACCATGGTTGTGACCCAGTGCTAACAATTTGGGCGCTTATCCAGACTGTTGAAACTTTGGGCTCTGGAGCTTCGGAGGTTTCCCCTTTTTCCGCACATCACAACATCACAGAAAAATGAACTGTAGAACGTGTGAAGAATGGTGGATCTACAATCCACATTCCTTGCTCAGATCTATGGTGGATCGGAGCTTCGGGAACTCCGGCTTTGGAGGTTTCCAAAACACTTCCCAAAAAATCTCTCGGAGTGTTGGATTGGCGAACTCATGAAGTAGGGTGGATCAACGGTCCATGACTACCTAGCATCCAATAGCTAACACTTGCTATGGAACTCCAGGCTTCGAGGCTCCGACACTTTGGAGGATTTCACCTTTGCACATCCCAAAAATCCTGAATCGCGAGTCTCTACATACTTCCACGTCACCTCCGGTGACGTCATTACGTCACGTTACTTCAGCGCTACGAGATTCATAAATTTCTTCCTTCTATTCCTTCATGCACCATTTCTTCCAAAGTGTCAAGTCTCTGAACTTCACGATCTAGCACCACGCGTCCACTGGGGCCCACGGTTTTCATGCTTGAACTCATAAATACTGCAATGTCACATCAAATTGTGGGGACATGGGTTGGCAATTTTGGAGTAACCTGTTGATCATTTCTCAATTGTCCCCACGCTGACACGTACCTCTTCTGGGAAATCGTGATTTGGATTGTGGGACCACCCTGTAGAATTATCTGTCGCGCAACTTTGATCTCTACAATGTTGCCCAACCATCAATATTGATAGATCGTGATCAAAGTTAATGTGGGCCCGATCCAGCTAACTTCTTTGCCAATTTTAACTACCTTGTGCCACCACCAAAAGTGTCACGTGGCAGGAAACACGACATCGACATGTAACCCAATCAGGCGGGTGACATATGTCACGTTCTAACCGCATTTCTATCTTACAAAGGTTCTTAACTCACTGACATGTGGCACACATCCCATGTGTCCACGTCATCCCTAGTGACGTCAACAGGCCACGTCACTTCAAGACTTTGGGCTTCGGGATATTTCACCTTAGCATACCTTGTTTCTCCCGAACGCTGAATTCCTGAACAAGCCGATCTTCTGACACGCGTCCCTTTTGACGAACGGTCCGGATGAACTTAGGACTTCGGGACTTCAGGATTTTGTGCATCATCACACTCTATTTCTCCCGAACGTCGAATTCTCGAACAAGATAACTTGCCGACATGTGTTCCTTGCTTGAATCAATGGACAAGAATTGCACGAAATTCGCTCTATCTTCTCTACATGTGACCAAGAGTTGTGACCTCGACTTAACATTTGGGCGCTTATCTCACTTTGCAAGATCGACAGTCATGTTTTAATGGACCGTGAAGATCAACGATGAGGAGTGATTGTGTAAACTCAACTTGTTCACGCTTTAATTTCCTTCCCGATCTCTGCAATGTGAAGATGCTCATCCATAGTGGAATTGATATCCATTGTTGATCCGTTGATCGAGCAAGATAAACTATCCTAAGGGATTGTGGAGTCTCAACTTGATCACGCTTTAATTTCCTTCATTGTTTCCAAAATTGTTCCCCATCATCGATCTCCCTTCAATGAGATCTGACGGTCTTGACTTAATCTTTGCTTCATCTGACAGCTTATATTGCTCTCGCCCAGATCTAACTTCCCAACACCAGGAATGTTGTGATTTCTTTCCTTCTGGCTATTTCTTAAACTTGTTACACCTCCTGTGTTTCCGAACACATTCCAAGTATTCTTTCAACACCCTTTTGGCACTATGTACCTCAAAATTCTCTGGACTTTCTACACCAAGTTTCTCATTTGTGGCCCATCCAAGTTCCGGGTAGAAACCATGGGCTCTGAACTTGATTTTTGTCCATTTCAACAACAATTATTTTCTGAAACTTTTTGTTTCATCTTTCACTAACATGGCCCATCCAAGCTCAGTGTTGAAACCATGGCTCTGATACCATTTTGCAACATCCCCGACCATCAACCTCTACCGGGTAACGCTACCCAACAACCCTGTCTTTTTCCAACTAGCTCTGATACCATTTTGTAACATCCCTGACCATCAACCTATACCAAGTAACGCTACCCAACAATCCTATCTTTTTCCAACTAGCTCTGATACCATTTTGTGATATCCCCAACCACCAACAGGTCAGGCAATGTCACTTCTTGAATGTCTCTCATATCTATGATACCATTTTGTGTTTTTATATGCATATCTATCTAATGCAAATTAACATCTATAGCATTCTGCTCATGCCACTATTCATGCGGAAATAATCATTAAAAACATTATGACAATATAGGCATATAGATGACATATTCTGACCATACACAGACTAATGCGGAAATGATAGTAATCCTACACATACAGCATAAATGATATATCTAGGCATTACTCATCAAGTTATAAAACATGTACAATTACACAACATACAATCAAAAGAGATTTGGTACTTATCTTTCAATAGATGACCACCAACTGTGTGCAGACCTTCCACGAACCTCTGAACCTTAAACCACGTTGTTCATCATGCTCAGCAGTGGATCACCCCCGAGCTGGGACTAAAATCCATCGGGAAAGGGATTCCTAGGCTTGGCAAGGGCAACAGGAAAGTTGCACAGGTCAACAGGAAGGATTATCTCCCAGGGATAGCTCACACTAACATCCTACAACCTCTCATTCCCCACATTCCTGTCCCACCCTAGGAAGTGTGCCCCTTCTCTGCTCAACAATCCTTTGGCTGCCCCACTTCCCTTCTAGGGCTTCAACAACATGCTAGACAGGAATTC
Organism: Picea mariana; assembly: GCA_032191745.1. Taxonomy (NCBI): domain Eukaryota; kingdom Viridiplantae; phylum Streptophyta; class Pinopsida; order Pinales; family Pinaceae; genus Picea; species Picea mariana. Next base: position 7,623 of record JASDQU010030047.1, on the reverse strand, counting down.
TCTGAGCACTATAGCTGCATTTGGGCTCCCTCTGGGAAATCACTTCCCCAACAATCTCTCTCACCTGGAGAGAGTTGCTTGTAGGCCTGGCAACCTACTTCTTCAGTCCATGGGCCTGACAACCCACCTCTTCAAATCACAGGCCTGACAACCTTCTTCTTCAGTCCAACTTCTAAGTCAATTCCCGAAAAGGTGATGGCAACAACAAGGCTCAATAAAGAATAGAAGATGGTAGAAAGCCACACTCAGTTAAGGAACTGTGTGGCTACAATGACCAACAGTTAATACACAACATGACTTAGGTAGTTACAGGGTGAGTCAGGCTTCATGGGAGACACACAAGATAACTTGAGTATGATTGCAGGATTCCAAAGGTGTGTGATAGATACATAAGTGATGATGATGGAGAATTGGTTCAATGCATGAATCGCTGGTGAATTCGGAAGGGTGATAGACTTCCAAAGAATTGTAAGGGTCATGAGAATGGTGAGGAGGAACCCCTAACGAGTTGGCTTTCCCAGCTATAAACTGCATGCACCCAGGTTGACACATGTCTTCGTGAAGCCGCATGAGTTCCACTTAGCACTCATTCCCTTTCCCCGGAACCTAGGACAACACCCATCATGTCCACCTTAGCCTTTAGGAAATAATAATAAAATATTATTCCCTTCGAGGTAAGCCTTCTAGCTTAGCGCCTAGGCCTAGACACTTAGCCCCCTCCCTTACCCTACTTAGTGGAGCTTATTCCCCCATAACTCTTTCTTCGTGGTTGGTTTACACACAGCAGTGTAATTTTATTAATGATATGTGCATTTAAATATACAAAAATCAGGCTCATGGCCTTAAGCATCTAGGCTCTTTGACCTAATAACATATAAGTCTTCAGCTTATAAACACTTGCTCACCAGCCTATAAACATAATTACAATTCAGCAAGGGCTCGACCTTGGGGTGTTACAATAGAGATAACAATGATTTAATAATCCATGGTTCGAGTTCATACAATGAAGCTCCGGGGGTGAAGAAATCTAGATCAGAACTTCAATCTCTTTATTTTTTTCTGTTCCGAATTTTATCAAATTCATCCCCCTCCAGTTACAATAGCCTCGATGGCTTAAATACATACAAAATATGTTCTCGGATCCACAAGAATTGGATCGATTCATGTTATTCAACCTTAGATCCTACAATCTTGTCCAGAAATCTAAATAGATTTTAATTTGATCCTATCTCTACATCTAAAGAGGATTCGAAGATCCTTGATGATTATTTTCAGACTTCTAATACTAAATAAAAACATAAAATAATTAAGAGGACCAACCCTCTTTAGTAAACTTGTCTTTGACTTCCATGAAGCCAATAATGGTGTTGTGGTTGATATTTTTCTCATGCATCACAAACAAAGATTGTATGTGAAATTTATGTTCCTGGAAAGTTGATGTAGAAACTAATGCCCAAAAATATGTTTTTTTTCATTTCAAAACACTTTTTGGCACTTTGCCTCCTAGGTTTAGGGTTTTGTACCTTTAGCGTTCTTGTTTTATGTTAAATGACATCCTTTCAGCCTCTTGTATTATATTTGCTTGAATGATCATAGCCGCCATCTCTCTCTCTTCAGAGATAAGCTACCACCATTCTAGTTAGTTTGTGTTCTACAATATTCCTCTATTTTATTCATTAATAGAAGTTGGGTTTACATTATATTACTATGCTCTCTGCTATATTTTTGTGTGTGTTTCATTTCATTCTCTGTACAATCCAGATCACATAGGAGTAATGTCCAATAAGGAATTTAGGCTTTGTTCATTATTGCTTGAATAAGCAATTTCTTCATAAATACTCAACATGTTGGTTGGGTTATATTTTACTAAATTACTCGTAGCAATGATCATAATCAAATCCATTAATTGCTTTCAGCCATTGCCAACAATATTGTATACTATTAGTTTCCTTTAAGTTTAGATGGTTCACATAAGAATCCAATCCCACTGCCCCTTGTTGGGCCGTCTGTGGGCAACGTAGGGAGGTAAGGGGTGGAGAGGGGAAGGGGCAGTATAAGAGGAGGGAAGGAGGGGTGGGGAAAAGGGTTGGGGAGGGAGAGGGAAAGAGCGAGAGTGGCAGAGGAGGTGGGTAATGGGGGGAGCGGTGATTTCAAAAACCGCCCTCCCCCAAAATGTTATGATTTTTTTTAATTTGTTTTTAGTTTAATTAAGTTTTTAATTGTGTATTTTTTTGTTTTTAATTTTTAATGTTTTTTAATTTTGTTTTTTCAGGGTTTCTTAAGTTTGTTTTTTTTTTTCCTACGGTTTTATTTAATTTTTTCCCTTTTTTAAAGTTGTATCTTCTTCATTTTTTTAAAAGTATGTTTTACAATTTGTTTTTTAAACAAAAATGTGTGTGTGTGTGTGTGTGTGTGTGTGTGTGTGTGTGTGTGTGTTTAATTTGTTTATGGACTTTTAATTTTTTTTAAACTTGTTTATGGAGTTTTTTTTCAATTTATTTATTTTTTAATGTAATTTTAAATAATAATAACAATAAATAAATTTTCAAGTAGTACCACTTTTCGATTTAAGAGTCGATTTTAATTTTTTTGTTTGTGACAATACCAATTGTCAAGGTCACATTTTCAATTAAGTCGTAATTTTAACTCTAAAAGTAAAATTGGTGCTACTTAAAGTATCACTTTTCGATTTAAGGATGAATTTTCCACAATGGTATTGGTTGTGAGGACCTCAATTTCAAACAAGTCACAATTTTAACCAACCCCCCAAAAATGGTGTGACTAGTAGCATCACTTTTTTATTCGGGGGTTGACTTTGGTGTTTTTGACCTAAATATATGGGTTTCTTAGGTTAGAGTTCTTGATTTGAGGTCACAAGTCTCATTAAGTTGGGAACTATGTTTCAAGCATAAGCATAGTGGCATGGGTTATTCCCCTTCACCTTTTGAATTATTACAATCAAAGAAATAAAATTGTAATATAATCTTTCTCAATTAACTTTTAAGACAACAGTAAACACCAATATTTTCTCTTTAGTTTCCAAAGTCCATATCTTGATTTTAATTATAAACTTAGCTTTTTTCTTTTTTTCAATTTATAACAATATTGGACCTTCTTGAGATTTAACTTTCAAGAGAAAATTATGCTCAAAAGTTAAATTATGTTGTACTACTTACCTTAAAAATTGTGAAATATGATAGAGTTAATACTACGAGTAACTCTGAAATTTCAGGTTGCTCTCTCCCTTCTCCGTCTCTCTCCTAACATTAGTCAAGCACTATCAATGGTGTTTCTATGGAATAAAACTAAATAAGTTGATTCCTCCATATGGATTCTTAGACATAAAGACTGGTGGGAGAGAAGAGAACTCACCACCTTAGTACTTTTTTCCTTGGCTCCTTAACTGTTATTTTTCACCTGAGGTAATTGTCACTAAGGAAATAAGTACTTCATTCCAGTAAGGCATGCATTGAAAGGCCCTACTGGGGTTCAATACTTACATTAAGGTATGCTTGGCAAGGAGGCCAACTATCATCGTATACTTCATGATAGTACAATCGGTACTTCATTTTAGGATTCGAAAGGACCTAAAAAATGAAGACCTTAGTGAGCTAGCTCCGCTTAGGCTTTGGGGAAACACTCTTTCCTCTACGAAATATTCCCTTTTGAGGATTCCTTTGAGTTGTTAGGAGCCCTTATTATATGTGAGTAGATCTTATTATTATATTGATAAGTCATTTGAGGAGTGTTAGTGACTACCTAATGAGGAGCATGAGCGAGGAAACTACCACAAGGATGCCTTGAACATGTTTGTGAAGGTGGTTTTCTTCTTAACCCACACTACCATAGGTAGGCCATTCCACGAGTGTGTCAATACATGATGAGAATATCATGCCTACATGAAATAAGTTATATATATTTCTGGCACAGACCATGCCTCGTTCAATGGCATAAAAAATGCTCTTATTATTTGTCCTTCAAAGATGTTATGGATGGTGGTAACACTTATTCCTATGGAAAGTTATGTGGCCTTTCGAAGGAGTGAAATAAGACCAAAAATGACAATGTCACTTCTCTTATTTTTCACCCCTATATCCACATTGTTTCGAATGAATGGTGGTCGCAAGACCATGGCATTAAGTGAGTTCTTGTCCTTCCCCATAGAGGTTGTTTGATATGAACCAGGGCCCTCCTAAATATATTAGTGATAGAGATATAGTGAGATAGATATGATCATGGAGATGTGTGATAAAGCACTAGAAATCATCCCATTCTTATCTTTTGTTAAAGCCAGAGGATATCAAGGTATGAAGACCATCTCTACAAGTGTATATGTTTATAAAAAAATGTCATTGTTAGTGTACAAACTACATGCAAAGATTTGTATGGATGTATTTGAATATGTTTTTTGTGAAATTATTTTTAAAATTAATTTCTATTAATTTTAAATCAAGTGAAAGCCACAATTTATGTCTCGTTCTCTTCAAAATTCCAATCTATACCTTGACGAAAGGGAGGTATGGTTCCTCTCTATAGGTAGTGTAAACATGTGTGTCCTTTAATCTTAAGGTATGGCTCCTCTCTCTAGGCGGTGTAAACATGTGTGTCCTTTAATATTAAGGTATGGTTCCTCTCTCTAGGTTCTAGAAGCATGTGTGTCCTTTAATCTTTCCCATAAACGTTATCAGTGTCACATGTTTCAGGCATGTGAATGTTAAGTTATCCTCTTTTGTGCACAATGCGTACCAATTGATGCAACAATTCTTCATTTAACTTTTGTATGGATGTGCCTCCACTGTTTCGTTTTAGTATGGTGGATCGTTAGTTGGAGTGGATGTACATATCTAGTTAGTTTGAAATGGTAGATGGAGTGCCTGCTAGTTTAGAATAATATTTTCTTTCCACTATGTCAATTGTGGTATTGAAAATATGCTAGGTTTTTATTTTGATATAATCGAGAATCTATATCAGAATGGAATACTCAAATTAGCAAAACTTTGGGTGGGATCCTTCTTATTATATATGCTAATGCCAATGATATTGGTTGAACCCTCGAATGGGGTGACAACTGGAATAAATGCACCCAGTGAAGTTAATGAAGCCAGTCACTGCTCTCCTCCCTCTATTCATGTCAATGCAGAGCATTAATGAAGTAAGGGTGGAGGCGCACATGTGTTGCATGGGAAAATTAATGTGCCAATCAATCCGAGTGTCGAACTGCTATAGTGCTAGTATGAGGAATATGAGGGACATCAACTCAATCTTAATGGCATATTCCATTACTGGAATGGGTTACTTATTGGAGGTAAATCATGGTTTATGTTCCATATTGTTTGTCTGGGCGTCGTGGTTGGCATCCTCGCTCACATCTCTCTCTCTCTTGGCATTTTAATCATTTTTCACTCTCAATGTCGCACAAGAGGGGTAATCCAAAGTGAGGTCCAGCCTACTATAGCTACATGGCTCATCAGCTTCGTCCGGGTCTGTCTAGCTCGCCATCTCTGCCACCTTCCATTAGATCAATCTTCGTCGGTTCATCCTCTATGGAATTGCCCTACACAACTCAAAAATGGATTAAGGATGACAATAATCATGTTTTAATTGATGAGGAGTTCCTTATAGTTCCTCCCTAGTCTCCTTCATACTCTCACTTGATTGCTTCTAAATATTTACATCCTTCTCTTTTCAATTCCTCTCAAGAGGCAAGTGTTTCTCCCACCCTGGTCTTGGGGGAACCTGGGAGTTTTCCAGTTATGAAAGAGTATCCTCCTTCAATGCTTGGATATATGGTTCAAGAGGTATCTCATCCTAAAACTAAGCTCAACCCTAGCATGGATACAATGCCCGAGGTGCCCCCATGTGCAACTTCTCAAAGGATCAACTGAGGCTTATTTTCAACCTCAGAAGGGATGATGCTGACCATCTTTTTCGTCATAACATCCTTTGTCATCGGTTTGATTCCTTCTTTGACTCCCTTTCAAGCGAGAATGTCAAGAGTAGGTGCAAAATCTACTACCAACCTTATGTCTTTGCTCCAGCCTGGCCTCACCCCCCAAATGGAAATGGAAATATGGGTTCTTCCAGTGTTTGAATTTGTTCATGTCATGTTTCTTTTTGTTCAAAATAGTCATAGATACAGCATTAGGTAGGCCCAATTCTATATTATAGCTTTCAAAATTTTTGTATCTGGTCAAATATGTATTTCTATGTAAACATGGATGTGTTTTCAAGCTTGCAGTCGGTTCTGGTTTCCATCTGTTTGGCATAAATGGTTACAAGATTTTCTATTTGTATTGGTTTTATGATTATCTAAGGTAATAAGACTTTTATTTACAAAAAACAGAGATATTGGTTGAATCCATTGAATATAGACATGTATCCCACACATTCCATTTGAAGATGGAAATTAGACCATATAAAGTTCACAGGGTGCATTATTTCAATGTTTTTGTACAAGGTTATGAACATTTAATTGATTTTGTAAGACAATGACGCTAGAGTGGTACTATGTCACAAAATTTGTTGTTTTGCAAAACTTAATTTAGAGAAAGGATGCCCTTTAACGTGGAAGTAGTTGACGAAGAGCTAAAGTAACAATCACCTTTTTTTGGTTTAACTACAAATAACTTATCTCCCTTAGATTAAAGAAGCCATTTGAAAAGATGAATTATAAGGAATGACTTATGCCTCTTCATCCAAAAGAATTTCAAGGTCCACATTGTTAACTCCCAAAGTAAAACCGTTCTTTCGGTTGAACTTTGTAGAGGATATCCTGGCTATCGGTCGCATGCTTAAGCTACTTTTGTGTTTTCATAGTTCAAGAAAATTTTTGGTATTTGGTTTTGTCAAGAGATTGGAAAAACAACAGCTTTTGGTGGTTTGGGCGAGCCCCCAACGTGCTCATTAACCACCGAAAGCGTTCAGTTTCGTCAGATAAGTGGTCGATTCGAAATGCAAGCAACCACCGAAAAGGTTTGAATGGGAAAAAAGAAGGCTCGTGCTTTCGCACGAGCCAGATGTCAAAATTCACTACAATGATGAGAAGTTCAAACCGTCGAAAGCCCGCGTTGTGAGAGGTGATGTTCGTTCGTGGGTTTCGACTGAAAGGTTCCAAACTCCTGCGTATTATCCATTACACAATCATTTCCAAATCTGCGCCGAGCGGTGATAGTCAGTTACGGTTGCACGGAGCTTCGTTCCTTCCCAGTGGCAGATACATCCATGATTAATTGACAGGTCATTCATTCATTTTAAAACTCAAAGTGTTATATGGAGCCCGAAGGTCGCTGAGGATATCTATCAACACGCGATTTTTCCAACAAATCACGATTTTCAATCTTGGTCCCTCTTTTCGGGCAAATTGGCATGGTATCTCCGAATTCAAACAGGCATTTCGAGTCGAGAAAAATGGATTGGGTTATCGGGTAATCCTGTAAGCCTTTCTCTGTCAAAATTTCACAAATATATTTGCCCCCGAAAAGTTGAAGTTTCAGCTTTCCCTGTCCGGTTGTCATTTAACTGTGGATCGATATTCTAGTGCATTTATAAATCTTGTGCCCTGTCAAACTATTTCACAGTCTGTTCATCGACCATATCCTCGGTTCCTAGAACCTTTGTTTCCCG
>JASDQU010030045.1:0-22435 GCA_032191745.1 Picea mariana | reverse complement strand
CTTCCCACAATTCCAACACTCTATCTTTCCAAGTTTGGATTTGGATCTGCCCTTCCTAGAATTCCCACGTTTCCCTGAGCCTTTTCCTCTATCCTTTTGTCTTCCCTTGTTCTCCATGTTCAACGCATTACCTGATGTCTCACTTGTGCTTTTCCATCGCATTTCCTCACTAAGGATAACACCAACAACGTCATCAAATTTTAAAGTATTTGAACCAGAGACAGAGTTACTTACAGCCATGAACAAGCCATTCGAGCTTTCTGGCAATGAACACAAGATTAGAAGAGCCCTAACCTCATCATCAAAGTCCACTTTTACAGAACTTAGTTGACTAGTAACCGTATTAAATTCATTTAAATGATCTGCAATAGACCCACCTTCTGACATCTTCATATTAGAAATACCTTATTGGACACCGAGGGTTTTTCATACAATTTGCCCAATGCGTCCATCAAACCCTTCGTTGTCTTTTCTTTCAAGATATTGAAAGCCACCGACGCTTCCAGGCTCAGTCGTATCGTTCCTAGATCCTTTCTGTCAAGAATCTCCCATTCTTCGTCCTTCATGGCCGCCGGATTCTTTTCTACTCCACTCAATGGTAGGAATAGATCCTTCTGATATAAATAATCTTCCATCTGTATCTTCCATAACTGGTAGTTTTGGTCGTTAAATTTATCGACCCTAAACTTTCCATCTTTCGACATTGCTCCCACTCAAACCAGGAACCCTCTTTTCCTGCGAGTTACCTTACGCTCTAATACCAGTTGTTAGAAAAACAGGACTGCGGAGCAATAAAATAAAACAAATGAAAAAACAAAACATAGAAGATACACAATACGAGAGAGACATAGATTTACGTGGTTCACCCAGTGTGGGCTACATCCACCAGAGAAATTGCCAGGTCCTTTCTTTATTATTATCCAGCAAAATGAAGGGATACAACCTACAGCAAAACCCGTTGTAACTTCCTCTTCTTTCTCTCATAGTCTCCTCTCTCAGAATACAATACTCACCAACCTACATAGCCGCAATACATTTCCATCATAAAAGAGGGTTTCCTTCTAGGGAAAAAAACCCTAACATAATATCTATCGTTAGATTTGCAACCTTATAATGAACGTTCCAGATTTACAATGAAATTACAATATACTTTTACAAGGCAATTTTTCCTTCGGGGGATTTTCCCCCGAACCCCCGGACCCTGCAGAGGGGGTACCCCCCCTCTGCACTCCCTTGTGTGGAAGAGTGTACATACTTATGGGGTGTAAATACTTCATGGGGTATAAACATGGCTGAAAGTAAAAGACCTCTAAATCAGGAAGATAGTCAGGCTCCACAACCAACATGTTGGACCTGTTGATCTTCTTCTAGATTTTTCCATAGCTTCACTACCCTATCAAATAAGTCGACAACTGCGCTAAATTTTCATTCCATTTCATCCATATATATGGATGCTTCTTCCTCCCTATGTTCATTTACCTTCGAGGGAGTGGTAATATTGAGTTACTCCCGAAGGTTCTTAATTTCCTACCTGTATTGATAAATTATTTTCACAATCTGATCAATTTTTTGCATTGTCGTGGGCTCTGCTATTTGTGCACTTTTTGGAATTCTGTCATAGGCTATAACCACTCCCTGCTTGAGCCTATCCACATGATATTTCTCATATTTGGTCTCAATATTTACTTTCTCAAGCACCAACTCCAAATCCTCTTTATTCTCCTTTGTGTGCTGCAACTTTTCTACGTCTATTCATTCGAGCGACTACACCTCCTGCACGACACTGACATGTAGTTTGTATAGTGCCTTTTTTGGTATCCGCTTCATTACCAACTGCATCTATGCCAGATATTTGAAGGTTGTTTGGGATACAATCTCATCCATGAACAACATGTTGGGTGTAATGTGGAAGGTTGGGCTCGCCTATGATATCGTCTGGATCATATCATGTTCACTCGGCACAGCCTTGGCTCATACTTTTGAAGATGTGGTGAATGAATATGTTCCTCTGTCCCCCCCCCCTACGCTTCTCTAATGTTCTCTAGGACATGCCTTATGTTATCCAACTCATCCTTAATTTGGCCGCTTTGGTGTTGGATGTCTTCAAACTCCTCAACTCCCTAGTCGTGGACTCTTTCGGCCACGAGATCTATGTCATCCACAATGATTGTATACTCTGGCAGTTTCTTGTGCACCTTAGTCTTTTTTATCGCACCCCCATTATGTATGATCGACCTCTTGGTCTGGCCCTGTTCCTATGGGGCAGAAGTCTATGGGCTTCCTTGTGCTATCATAGCCCCTTTTTCGTATTCTTTCGGTGCATGGGTGGTGTCCTTTGTCTCGGATTGGGTACCTTTCTTCGGCACACCCCCTTTCTTTTGTTGTGTCAGCTTCTGACTTGGATTTGGCATCTTGGGTGAAACTTTATCGTCTATAGGTATCTGATCTTTCCCTGCATCAGCCTCCTTACCTGTGGGAATCTCTTGAGTCAGAACGAGAACTCTCTAGTCATCTTGCCAATCCTTTATGGCCATCTATATGTCTTCTTCCTTGACACAGTGTCACAATTGTAGCCATTCCTTCTTGGGATCCCTTCGCGCTTGGATCCATACAGTGTGCCTCGTTGCTTTGAAGTTTGTGATGTCCTAGTATTGCGTGACCACTTCCAGAGTAAATTGCCAAGTGTTGGAAATTATTTCTTGGAGTTCGTTGTAATACCCCACGAACATGCTTGCATTTGTACTTCTGACTTTGGGATCCAAAGTGCTCCCTGAGGATTTGGACCACGTTGTGTGGCAACGACTAGTCTTCTCACAAAAGTATGTGTATTGGGACTCCCTCCATCCCGTTAGCACCTAAACATGTCAAGGTCTTTAGGCTCGTGGTTTCTACCTTAGTCTACAATGTTTTTCCCTGTCGCTCTCTCCTTTTGCAGACCCGATCCTATTTTTTCCTTTTTTTTATTATAATTCTCCTTCTGTCTACCTCCATCTGTTCAATCAACCTTTTTTTCCTTGTTGTTCTGCCTGGGATGTGTCATCCCTAAGCCTTTATGTTTCCTCTATAATAAATCTCGGCCTTAGTCACTAATCCTTACGTTTTCTCGAGTCCTAGCCATGTTGTCCAAGTTTTTATTGTCACAGGCTGTAGCACTTAGAAGCGATCAACTTTGGATTCAAATCAAGTGAGTGAGCAATGATCATCCCTCAACAGAAAGGATCCTTCAAGAAGATCAAATCGATGGCCATCGGATGATTGGATCCATACAATTGCGTAAAAGATAAGCGGTAGGCACAGTCGTGAAGTGATCAGGGCCATTCAGTCTGGAAGGACATATGGCTCATGATCAGCGTTTCGCTGACTTGCAAGGGCGAGTAGTCAAAGGGACAAGTCGAGAGAATTTGCGAAATGAAAAATCGTGAAATGATCGTGGTCATTCATTTTAGAGGGACATGTGTCACTCAATTCAAGTGATCGCGATTTCATGATTCGAAGATTTGAGCATGAAGCACCTCGTGAACTCATGAAGCGCAAAGTTAGGACACGCCTAAGAGTTAAGTCAGCGGTCATAACCCCAGGTTATATGGAAATTTGGGCCAAGAGAATGATAAGTGCCATTCAATCAGCGAGCAGCTAAATCCGTCTAGGGAAAGGATCGTGGCCATCCATTTAAAAGTAGGATCGACCGCTGATCTCAAAGACCGTTTCACGATTTCGGGCATCACGATATTGAAATCAAGATGGAGTGAGAACTCTTGATGGATGAAGTCCCGACAGCACCTTCGGCAGCACCTTTGAACGAAATATCCAGGTCGTGGCCCGAGGTCACATGCAAGATTAGAGTGATAAAGGGGGTTCATGCCAAGGAGAAAGAGCATCTGTGTTGAATGCTAAAGAGAAGTAGCGTGGCCCGAGGCGTCGAGATCATTTTGGAAAAAGAAGGTGCACCGCCTAGAGCATTCACAGATGTCAGAATCCATCCCAATCCCAACACAGGTAGTTAATGAAAATAGGGAAGGTGGTTGAAACATCAGCTCAATCCATAAATGGAAGACATGGAGGTTCTAGAGCGGTCATTCCTTGGTACCCTTATGGGCGGATTTCCCTGCTAGAGCCATATCGATCTAAGATCGCGTCTGACGGAAGAATGCAAGTGTGGTCTGATAGAGGAATATGTAGGCACCACACCTTGAATGAAGTGACCGGAGCACGCTTTTGTAGGGGGTGAGTTGCTCTGAGTATATATACTCATTTTTAATATTATGTTAAAAGTGGGGATGGTTGAGCTAGGCTCCCGTATTGTAAATCTTTCATGAAGCTCTGGTTCTTTGTTATGTAATGAGATTTGAGACTTCTTGTTTAATGAAAGTCATTTTCCTTTCATTTCTCTGTAAAATTTGTATTAGAACACTCAGACATGGATGATCCAGTCAATGGTGATTATGTTGTTGTGATGTATGTTTGGTCGCAGTATCGTGACTAGTTTTAATCTGTTTCCTATGTTATCTTTTTCCTTATTACACTAATTAGCTCAGGCATGGAGGATCCAGTCGAGTTGTTACAGTAGCATTGTGATGGAGGTTTGATCATCGTGTTGTTGTAACTGTGTCGTTTAGACATATCTTAGTGTCTAAATCTTCGGGTCCAAGAGGATCTTTTTCTTAAAGCTTTTCTTCCTTAGACTGCTGGAACACCTGATGTCCATAGTAGACCCCTACATTTCCTTACCAGTTCTTCCTCCTACTCACCCTTTATTACAACTTTCTGACTAAAGTTAGATAAATACCTCACCTGCTCATGCATTGCCTATCCCATATTTATGAGTTAAAGCAATATTCTCTTGAGTCTATGCCCATTCGAACACCCTTTAATTTATTCATTGTCACATACAAACTGATGGGTGTTGGGCTTACCTTTGCCGCAATCTAGAGGTGACTTCTAGTGCTAACATTTTTGGCACCTTTTTTGAGGACAAAATTGAATATTTTCCCTGGGATTTAACGACAAAGCTTACTGGTTCTGAAGGTGCATCAGAACTGGGTACATCAATATTGCAATTGTGCACCTAGCAACTCAACTATGGTGACTCCATTGAGCCGACTCCACTATTCCAGTTGTGGATTCTAGAGGCAGACACACGAGATCTACCCCACAGCTTCCTTTGGCCACACCTGAAGTTGACCTAGATAAAATTATTAGAAAGGGAAAGACCCCTCGAGAAGGAGATTCTACCGTTGAACCAGGTATTTCTGATGATTTTCATGATCCTTCTTTAGAAGCTCCAATTTGTACTTCTTGTTCCCCTATTATACCTTCTGTTGGGGTTTCCATAACTTTAAATTTTGGGACTGTTCCTATTGATTTTTCCCCTCCTGATCTGTCATTAAAGGAAGAAATTATTGTCACTCCTTTCTCCCCTTAAGTTGTACCGTGGTCTAGACCCAGAACCATAGAATATTTTCCAACCCTGGGCTTTACCACCCCGCCTCCTATTATTACTACTACTACAAAAAGGGAAACCCCTTTTCCCTCGAATCCTATGGCCTTTTCTCCAAATCCTCTGTTGTTTCCATTTCATCCTGGAAGCTCAGTTCCAATCTCCCCTATTCAATCCCCATCTACTCCTAATTCTCCTCCACCTATCATCCCTATGGCAGGTTCTAATCCTCCTAGAAATAGAATGGACGTTATAATAGTTTCCAGATACGCCCCTCTCGTCTTACCTCAACCTCTTAATTCCATGCCAGCTAGTGGATACCTTAAGCAGTAGCCTAAGTTCACTTGGGAGGGAGATGTTACTACAGAGGAGCACCTTGCAGCCTTCTATAGTTATGTTGATAACTATATCATAGTAGATGAAGATGTATGGATGAATATTTGTGTCCACAGTCTTGATGGAGAAGCTATAAAATGGTTCAGAGCCCTGACCCCTAGATCCATTGATGGGATTGAGGCTTTAGATGATATCTTATTAAGACAGTGGAGGGACAAAAAAGACTTCATGTACTATATCACCGAGTTCAGATCTCTAAAGAGAAAAGAGGGAGATTTTGTCTCTGACTTCTCCAAAATATTCAACAAAATGTGTAATAAGATCCCTGTTGAGCTAAATCCTACAGAAGCCTCTGCCAAAATTACCTATGCTATTTCTTTTGACTCTGATTTCTTCCTCCTGTTAAGAGAGAGAAGAGCTACCTACCTAGCTCATATGAAAGATGCAGCCCTGGAAGTAGAATCTAACACATTGATGGTTGACCAACTCAGAAATAAGGTCGACAGGGACAGAGGAAGACGAAGATCTGAAGCCTCAACCTCCAGTTCTTCTGCTTCCCCTCCTCAAATGGACAAAGTAACCAAGTTGTTGAAATCACTTTAAGCCCGAATGGAAAGGATGGAATTGGAGGGAAAGAAGACATATAGAAATCCTCAAAATATTGATAACAGAGGCAACTTCAAGAGGCCAAATAACAGTGCTCCTTAGATATGGAGAGGGAGCCTCAGAACAGAGACAAGGATGATCAAAAAATCAAGACCCCTCTTCAAAATAACCTTGTCACGGATAATGGTGGAGAGAAAGAGGACATAGATCCAAAAATTCATTGTCTTGAATATTCATCCCCTTCTCCTCACTTAACTTAGTCAGCATACGAGGAGTCTCTCATGCACATTCAATTAAATGAATTGAGTTAGGGGGATAAGACCGATGACAGCCCAAATAGATACAACCTCAGGTCCAAGAATAAAGGAGCAAATCCTGATGTCCCTGAGAAGCCGACCAGGGAAAAAAAACTTGCCATTGATGTAGCAAGAAGCAACAAAGAGAGAAAAGATCAGAATTCCCCATCATTAGCCAAAAGTCCTATCCCAAAGGTAAACTAAATTCTGAAGCCCCCCTCCTATTTTAACTTTGAGAATGAAATTCAGAATATTAGGATTTCAATCCCCCTTTCAAAACTAGTCAAGCAAGAAGACTTTAAGAAATCCTTGTCTAAGTTGTTGTTGCCCGAACCTCTGCTTCTCCGCCCAGACTCCATCAATTTGCAAGATGAGAAGCCAGCAGTCCTCCTAGGTCCTATGGTAGAAGATAGAGGTGATTAATCCCCCCCCCCCTTATACACATCCTTCAACCTACATGATAAGGTGTTTCATAACTGTTTGATGGATTCAGGGGCCTCTCATAATCTCATGCCCAAAACTGTCATGGAAGAACTAGGACTATAAATAACAAAGGAGTACCATGAATTGTATTCTTTTGATTCAAGGAGAGTGAAATGTCTTGGAGTCATCAAAGATCTAGTTGTAACCTTGTTCCAATTTCCCATTAAAAGTATGGTCATGGACATCGTGGTTGTTGATGTTCCCCTTAAATTTGGAATGCTATTGTCAAGGTATTGGATCAGATGGCTTGGGGGAACCTTGCAAATGGACCTCACATATGCTACCATCCCATTCTTTGGGGGGGGACATAGAAGACTGTACAAAGAGGCTCAATTGGCCTACATTATTAGTGATGAGGCAGAACCCACTAATCATCCTATCTTTGCCTTTGATGTTGATTTAGGATCCAACTTATTGCATCTTACTGACACCCCTGAATCCCCTCTTGAGATCTATAAGCCCATTACTCTCTATGAAGACTCTCCTCTAATTACCTATGTTTGGGAAAAAAAAATTGATGGAGCCTCTTCTAGAGAAAGTGTTGGCACCGGATTAGTTCTTGTTTCCCTTTCTCAGGAAACCATATCTCTGTCATACAAACTAGAGTTTGAAACTACAAACAATGTGGTAGAATATGAAGCTCTTGTTTTGGTTTTGAAGACCGTGAAGGATATGGGAATTAAAGAGATATCAGTGTTTGGAGATGTTGAGTTGATCGTCCAGCAGATCAGAAATATATATCAGGCCAAACACCCTCAGCTCAGAAGTTATAGGAATGAAGTGTCGGACCTCATCAATAGTTTTTTCTCTGCTTTCAACATTTCATTTATTCCCAGAGAAGAAAACGTCATGGATGATTCTTTGGGTGTCTCAACGAACAATTTCAGAGTCCCTTGGCCACCTAAGCTCAAGTATGATGTAGAAGTAAGATATAGACCCTCCATACCTGACAATGTCAAGAATTGGAAAGTGTTTTAGGATGATATTGAAATCAAAATATTCCTAGAGACCGTTGAGGATTTTTCATCATTACACATCGATCAAGATCCATATTTTGACATAGATCCCCATGCTGATGTTTTTCTGAACAAAATTGATGATCATTACATTGTCCAGTTACCGAGAAATCACATCCCAAAGGGACTAGTTCCTTTGGAAAGGTTATTTGACAGAAATGATGTGGTGATAAAGGGTAAAGTCTCAGGTGATAATGTTGATGTGGCTAAGTGAAATATTGGCATAGAGTTGGATCTAAAATTTGTCAAATTGTTAATCAGTCTATCAAGAGAGAAGAGGGTCGAGTCTAATGGGCTATTAAAAGAATTTGTTGATGTGTTTTCCTAGACCTATGAAGAACTCATAACATATGACACCAACATCATCAAGCATAAGATCCCACTGAAGGAGGAGGCCAAACCATTTAGGCAGAAATTAAGACAAATTAATCCTATGTTGTTTCCTATCATGGAGAAAGAGGTAAAGAAGTTTCTAAATGCCCAGATCATTGTCCCTTTGAGATATTCAGAATGGGTGGCCAACCTGGTCCCGGTGAGGAAAAAGAATGGAGAAATAAGATTTTGTGTTGATTTCAGGAACCTAAACAGGAGCTCAAAGAAAGAAAATTACCCCTTGCCGAAAATGGAACACATATTACAAAGGGTAATTGGCATATCAAGGATATCCATGATTGAAGGATTTTCGGGATATAATCAAATCTCGGTCCTGCCTAAGGATAGAGAAAAAATAACCTTTACCACACCTTGGGGTACATTCATGTATGCCAAAATTCCCTTTGGGTTGATGAATGCAGGGGAAACCTTTCAAAGAGCAATGGATATCACTTTCATCGGAGAAAGGGACAAGTTTGTGGTCGTTTATCTGGACGATATTACAATCTTCTCCAGATCAGATAGAGAGCACTGTGAGTATTTAAAAAGGATTTCCCTGAAATGCAGGAAATTTGTTCTCTCCTTAAATCCCAAGAAGTCTTTGTTTTCCATGAAGGAGGGAAAATTGTTGGGCCACATAGTATTAGCTGAGGGAGTCAGGATTGATCCCAACAAAATTGAAGAAATCCAAACCTTCTCACTCTTGAGATCCAAGAAGGAAGTCCAGTCTTTCGTAGGAAAAAATAAATTTCTAATGAGGATTGTTTCCAACTTTGTTGAGATGGTAAATATTATAATAGCCATGTTAAGGAAAGGAAACGAAGTCAAATGGACTGTCGAGTCTCGATATTCCTTCGATCAAATAAAGAATGCCTTGAATAAGGCACCTATGCTTATCAGTCCTAATTACTCAAAGGATTTCCTCATTTTTTCATTTGCTTCATTTGACACTGTAGCGGTTGTTCTATTGCAGAAAAATTTTGAAGGGTTGGAGCAGCCCATTTCCTTTTTCAGTCGAGCATTGAGAGATGCGGAGGTGAAATATGAAATCATAAAGAAGTAGGCCTATGCTTTGGTTAAATCTCTCAAATCTTTCAGAGTCTATGTCTTGCAATAAAAAATCATCACATATGTCCCTTCAGCTGATGTTAAGGAAATCCTAGTTCAACCAGACATAGATGGGCGGAGGAGCCGATGGATTTCCAAAATCCTTAAATTTGATCTAGAGATCAAGCCCACCAAATTGATCAAAGGTTAAGGTTTAGCTAGGTTGTTGGTTGAATCTAATTGCAAAGCTTTGGGGGTAAATTTCATCAATAATTACTTAAAAAATCAGCAGGCTGAGTTGTCTGATACAACTACTCAAGAAGACCCCCCATTAGCAGGATGTCCTTGGTACAAGGATGTCATATATTTTCTACAGAAATTGTAGCCTCCCGATCACATGCAAAGGAATAAGGCAAGATCTATAAATCTCAAAGAAATCTGATATTTCCTTATTGATCAGGTCCTATACTAGAAGGATCCTTTAGGAGTTCTTTTGAGATGTCTAGACCCGTAGGAGGCCCAAAAGATTATATTTGATTTCTATGATAGCGTTTGCAGGGGACATCATTTCTGCAAAACCACAACCTACAAAATTCTCAGGGCTGGGTACTACCAGCCCACTTTGTTCACTGATGTTTGTGAAAAAGTCATGGCTTGTATCAAATGTCAAAAATTCTCTGGAAAGCAACAACTCAAGTCTCTGTCATTGAATCTTGTACTAGCTTCAGGTCCCTTTCAGCACTGTGGCCTAGATTTTATCGGGGAGATTCATCCTCCTTCGAGTGGTAAGCATAGGTGGATATTAATAGAACATATTATTTCACCAAATGGATATAAGATATCCCCACAAGGAGTGTCTCTCATAGGTGATTATTCATTTTCTGGAGGATATTATAGAAAGGTTTGGTTGCCCAAGTAGAATTGTCACTAATAATGTCACAACCTTCAAGGATAAACCACTGATAAAGTTTTGTGAGAAGTTTGGGATTGCATTGATCCACTCTACCCCCTACTATACCCAAGGAAATGGATTAGCAGAATCCTCTAACAAAGACCTGGTAAATATCATCAAAAGACTGCTAGAGAATAACAGAAAATCATGGGATTCAAAGCTCAAATTTTCTTTGTGGGCTGATAGAGTGAAGACAAAGTGGTACCTGGGCATCTCTCCTTTCCAATGTGTATATGGGATTGAAGCAATTTTTCCTTCTCAACTCGCCTTGCTTGTGGCGAAGTTCTTCCAAGACTGCCAGGAAGAGCCTGTTGACATGATCATGAGGATTCATCAGCTGATAGAAGTCCAGCAGACTAGAGAGCGGATAATGAATAGAGCCCATGACCGCCAGCAGAAAATCAAGCAAGCCTTTCACAGAAAAGAGAGAAAAGAGGATTTCCATCCAGGAGACCTAGTGCTCAAATGGGATGCCCCCAGAAAAGACAAGGGAAAGGATGGAAAATTTGATGCCCTTTGGACCAGTCCCTTCAAGGTTTCTGAAGCATTTCCAAACAATGCTTACAAGTTGCAAAATTTGGAGGGAGATGAAGTTTTTGGAGGCCCAGTAAATGGGCACTTCCTAAAAATGTTTTTTGTTTAAAGCCGCAATCGACGTCCCACCACTGTAAATATCGTTCATGTTTTACGTTATTTTGTTTTGTTTTTAATAGAAGACTCCACAACCCAACACTAAGGCATTGAAGTCACGAAAGGAGATCTTAAAGCCTCACAGGAAGGAATTTATCCCCCATGGAGCCTAATGTTAGCACCTAAACGTGTCAATCTCTTAAGGCTTGTGGTTTCTACCTTATTCTACAATTTTTTTCCCTGTCAGTCTCTCCTTTTGCAGACCCGATCCTATTTTTTCTTATTTTTTTATTATAATTCTCCTTCTATCTACCTCCATCTGTTCAATCGACCTAATTTTCCTTGTTGTTCTACCAGGGATGAGTCAGCCCTAAGAATTTTTGTTTCCTCTATAATCAATGACCTCCCTTGGCCTCAGTCACTAATCCTTACATTTTCCCTAGTCCTGGCCATGTTGTCCAAGTTTTTATTGTCATAGGTCGCAGCACTTAGAAGCAGTCAACTTTGGATTCAAATCAAGTGAGTGAGAAATGATCAACCTTCAACGGCAACGATCCTTTAATTAGATCAAATTGATGGCCATCGGATGATTGGAGCCATATAGTTGCGCGAAAGATAAGCAGTAGGCAGAGTCATGAAGTGATCAGGGTTGTTCATTCTGGAAGTACACGTGGCTCATGATCAATGTTTCACTGACTTGCAGAGGGGATCATTCAAAGGGATGAGTCACGAGAATTTGCGAAATGCAAAATCACAAAATGATAATGGACATTCATTTTAGAGGGACATGTGTCGCTCGATTCAAGTGCTTGTGATTTCGTGATTCAGAGATTTGAGCATGCAGCACCTTGTGAACTCACGAAGCGCAAAGTCACGACGCACCTAAGAGCTAAGCCAGCGATCATAACCCCAGATTATATGGAAATTTGGGCCAAGAGAATGATAAGCACCATTTAATCAGCGAGAAGCTAAAGTTAGCTAGGGAAAGGATCATGGCTGTCCATTTTAAAGAAGGATTGACCGTTGATCTCAAATACCATTTCGCAATTTCAAGCATCGCGATATTGAAATCAAGATGAAGTGATAACTCCCGATGGACAAAGTCCCAACAACACCTTTGAAGGAAAGCTCCAAGTCACAGATCAAGTTCACATGCAAGATTAGAGTGATAAAGGGTGGTTGTGCCAAGGAGCAAGAGCGCCTGTGTTGAATTCTGAAGAGAAGTAGCATGGCCTGAGGCGCCGAGATCATTTTGGAAAAAACAGGTGCACCGCCTAGAGAATTCACGGATGTCAGAATCCATCCTGATCCCAATGCAGGTAGTTAATGAAAATAGGGAAGGTGGTTGAAACCTCAGCTCAATCCATAAATGGAAGACATGGAGGTTCTGGAGCAGTGAGTCCTTGGTACCCCTATGAACGTATTTCCCTGCCAGAGCCATATTGATCTAAGATCGTGTCTGACAGAAGAATGCAAGTGCGGTCTAATAAAGGAAGATGTAGGTGCCACACCTTGAATGAAGTGACCAGAGCGCGCTTCTATAGGGGTCGAGTTTCTATGACTATATATACTTAGTTTTTATAATATGTTAAAGGGGGGGATGGTTGAGCTAGGCTCACGTATTGTAAAGCTTTGATGAAGCTCTGATTCTCTATTATGTAATGAGATTTGAGACTCCTTTTTTAATGAAAGTAAGTTTCCTTTCATTTCTTTGTAAAAGTTGTATTAGAACACTCAGGAATGGATGATCCAGTCAAGGGTGATTATGTTGTTGTGATGTATGTTTGATCACCGCAGTATCATGACCAGTTTTAATCTATTTCCTATGTTATCTTTTTCCATCTTACACTGATTAGCTCGAGCATGGAAGATCCAGTAGAGATGTTACAGTAGCATTGTGATGGAGGTTTGATAATCGTGTTGCTGTAACTATGTCGTTTAGAAATATATTAGTGTCTGAAGCTTTGGGTCCAAGAGGATCTTTTTCTTGAAGATTTTCTTCCTTAGGCTGCTGGAAGACCTGATGTCCATAGTAGACCCCTACATTTGCTTACCAGTTCTTCCTCCTACTCACCCTTTATTACAACCTGCTGACTAAAGTTAGATCAATACCTCACCTGATCATGCATTCCCTGACCCAGATTTATGAGTTAAAGCGATATTCTCTTGAGTTTGCAGCCATTCAACCACCATGTAATTTATTCATTGTCACATACAAACTGATGGGTACTGGGCTTACATTTGTCGCAATCCAGAGGTGACTTCTAGTGCTCACACATCCAGTCAAGGTGATCAACATAAGTATCCAAGATTAATGAAACTTTGTCCCTAGATCCTACGCGTCTCTACAGTCCTCAAGGAACATGTTTAACAAGTATGGGGCCTAAATGAGAATAGTTCCCTCTGCGTACTATGTTGCAACCGCGATGACTCAGATATGGACTTCCTCTTTGCGACACTTTCTTAGCAAATTGCAAGCCATGATTTTTGTGGCAAGCCTTGGTGCTACCTTGTTGATGCGCATGAAAACATGTGATGAGATACCTTAAGGGTACGTTGGACTTTGGTCTCTGTTATAATGGAGATCATGACTTCAGACTGATTGGTTATGCCGATTCAGATTGGATTGGAAGTGTTTCTGAAAAAAAAAAACACTTTAGGATGTTGTTTCATTCTGGGGTCAACCATGAATTCATGGCAGAGTAGGAAGAAATCCAATATTTCTCTCAACACGACATAAGCAGAATACATTGTTGCATGTTCTGCCAGTTGTGAAGCCATATGGATTTGGAATTTTTTGACAGGTATGTTTGATTTGTAGATGGAAGCAATTGTGATTCTATGTGATAACCTGAGTTGCATAAAGATGATAGGGAACCATGTGTTCCATGACAAGTCGAAGCACATAGAAATTCGTTATCACTACATTTGTGATATGGTGCATAGGGGAGCTATAAAGCTCCAATATGTTGGCATATATGAGTAGGTTGAAGATGTGTTGACCAATCTTTTTTCGCGTGTGAAGTTTGAGCTCTTTTGAGACAAGATTGGTGTTTTCCGAAAGGACCTCCCCCAAAAGGGGGAGTGATGTTGATGATACTATAGTATCTTGAACAACAACAGGTAGCTCTGTTATGATTTTATATCCTAGGGGGGCGATCATCCCTGGGAAGATCCCGAAGGTTTGGTAAGGACAGTGTGTCAGAGTACCTGTGCATGTATATGCCAGCTGTGGTCAGTAGTGGTAGATCCGTTAGGATTTTTATAATCCTAGGAAATATTATGATTCTTGGATAGATCCTTAAGGTCCGGCAAGGATAGTCTATCAGAGCACCACGTGGTGTCTCTGTTAGGATTTTATGTCCTGGGGAATCTTATGATTCCTGGGTAGTTCCCTAGGGACTCTCTGAGTACCACAAAATTTTTTTTTACCTGTCTCATTATGTTTCTATATGATGATGATGTTGTTATCTCATCCTTGTTTTGATGATGTTGATGATGGTGGTATCTCAACCTGAGGCCGATGATGTTGTTCCAACCTCGTGTTGATGATGATGTTATTGTTGATGATATATCATCCTTGTTTTGAAGATGTATCAACCTCGTGTTGACTATGATGTTATCTCAGCCTTGTGTTGATGATGTTGTTGATGATGATGTTGTATCAGCCTTGTTTTGTTATTGATGATGATGATTTATTAGTGTTATACTAATCGATGTTGATGTATATGATCATGATGTCATTCCATATCCATGTTGTGGATGATGATATTTATGATGAGAAAAAATTTCGATGATTTGTAGATATGCCAATAAGTGTTCAAGAAAATGATGATGTTGTTTCTCTCTCTCTCTTGATGATGTTGTATTGTAGAATACTCTTCTTTTTAAGGGGGAGTGTTGAAATATTGTAACTGCAAAGAGTATTCTTATTATTATTGAGTTATTATCATATAGATCAATCCCATTTTATGGATTGATCATGTCAGAATTTGTATTAGACCAAATCCCCTTTTTTGGATTGGTCAAACCCTAATTATATGTTGTTAATAATTTTCCCCCTAGGCCTAATTAAAGTGGTTTCATCCATTAAGTGAATATTTCGGCCCTACCGAGTGAACATACACCACCCTAGTGTTACAGGGAAATCCCCCTGCGGACAGGTGAATCCCCTCTTTGGATTTAGACTCCTAAGACCAAGACAGGAAGGTGCTAAGGTTGGTCACTGGCATCCCTTTAAACATAGTTAAACTAATGTATAGAGAAGAGGAAGAATATGTACCTTTTTCAATGTTTGTCCTTTCTCATTCCGAGTTGAGCTTTGATCTCCAAGATCTTCAATAGGTCCTGCAATCCAATCAAAGACAAAGCATGCTTCCTATTCCACTATGATTAGATTGAAACCATATCTATCCATTACAGACAAATTCATGTAAATAAACATAATCTTGAAAGAAACAGGTCAAGAACATATATATTAATGAAAACAAAGCAAAGTACTTACAACCACAGATGTAGATGCAGTAGCTTCACCAAGCTCTCTTTGTCCAAACCCTTTGCGCAAATGATCCACAAGCAGAATGACTATGCTTCATTGAAATATTCCTTATGAGATCATAAGTTAGATGCCTTCAATGTCTCCCCTTCTTTATGGGATCATAAGTTAGGTGCTTCTCAATTTCTCCATGCACTTTTACCCTGAGGAGGCCTCCTTATATAAGCTTGGAGAGGCCCAACCAACTTAGATATTCTTGGGATAGGTTGATGATCTTTCTCCTTCAGTTGTGGATCCTCCCTAAGATCCATCTTTGACCTTAGATTTGAATCCAAATAACTCCATAGATGAGGGGGATTTATCCGTGATTTTCCTCAACAATCCAAGACTCCTTCAAACAGGACAACGCTCCCCCAAAAGGGTACACATAACATTGCAACGCTCCACCAAAAAAGTTCAAGGAGCACTAGCACTCCCTGATAGTGGGTAGGGGAGCACTGCGCAATTTTTCCTCAAGAAAACCTAGCGCTCCCCCAGAAGGGTGTACAAAGTGCTACAACGCTCCCCTAGAAGGGTGTACAGAGTGTTGCAATGCTCCCCAAAGAAGGTCAGGGAGCACTATCACTCCCTGATAGTGGGTAGGGGAGTGTTCCCCTTCAAAAAATGACTTTTAAGTGGTTTTATCAAAACAAAAGGTTTTGTACTCTTCATCAAATGATTTCTCCTTCTTTAACCAGTCTCTGAGGATGTCCCAAGTGTTCCTTGTGATGTCATTCAAGACACGACATAGGCAAGATGAATCTATGATGTCTACGACACCAGTGGCCAAGATGCGACACTTGTGACACTTGTGGCCAAGATGTGACACTTGCGACACTTGTAATGATGACAATAGGTCATAATTGAAGTGATTAATTTTGATCTGTAACAAATTTCCCCCCAAAGTACGAAGTTAGAAGATGGAAATTGATGATTGAAGTACTTTGTAGACTTTTTCGAGAAAGGGTATAGACGCAGAGAACCTGGTAGAAGTTGCACACAACCATCAACAAATATTATGACATGTTTCAAACCCAAGGCATAAATACCTATTCTTGAGTGATAAAAACTTTCAAGGTATGGCCGCCATAAGATACACTGCGGATCCATAATTATATTGACAAAAAATTGTATAGCCACCGAAGATACAATGTGGATATATACTCCCATGACATGAACTAATTGTAGCCATGTGAAATACACATTGGACCTACAAGATGACAAGACATAGCCACGGACCAATACAAAGTGGATCTATGTGACAATATATGTGTCAATGTTCAAGAGAAAATCCATCGCAACCTGGGCAAAGTATATATCAGAGTGATTACTCAACCCAGGGTCCTTTTACCGATCTCGATGTAGTACAAATATAACCATGTGAATAGATGTCCTGATCTCGAACATGGTAGAAACCGCTTGATTACCAGTCAATGAGGTAAACCGTTAACAACTGTGAGGGAAATAACCATTGATGTCAATGATTCCCAAGGTACCCTAGTACATTCCAGTGAATACGAATAGATGATATGAATTCGAACATTCATGGAATCATCCGATCATAGGTCAATGATTTAAACCCACTGTTCAACATGAGGAGGACTGTCATTGAAGCATGCAGGTCCCAAGGTACTAATTGGTTTCTAGGTCTAGTTCACAGATAATGTGTTGAAGTCGACAGGAATTGACTTGTCGTAGGAGGGCCTTGATGTATCCCCCATCAATGAAACGAAATTGACACAGAGATGTAAATTGGTGAATCAAATGAACATGGACTGACATAGGTATTGAAATAGGAAATTTGTGATGGTTTACTCTTGAGGTAAATACTTCCCTTGAACTCTGAGGCACAATAGCATAAACACGACATGGACCAAAACACGATGATGCAATGGATACTGTGACTTTCATTGGGTGACCCAAAGGAGTCAAGAAACTCTGAGGATTGGTTCAGTAAAGAGGTTCAGTGGATTAAAATGTACGCAAAGACAAAGTGTCATGTTCAAGGGCTACCGTAAGAGTGACTTGTGGTGTTTTCAAAAACTGCTTGGCTTGCTTCCTTTAAAATTTTTCCCCGTCGAAATAGAGGAGTACCTCTTTTTTATTTAACGAGATCAAGGAGGGTAAAACATGCTTGATATAACTCACCTTCAGTAAGTCCCTCTTATTTTGTTTAACAAACCGAAAGAATTGAGGGTTCGGTCCCATATGGGTCCTCCAATGTATGATTGTTTAACGAGTCCAGAGAAGGTAAACTCGGTGATTTTTTATGTTTAGAGAGTGTGAAAAGAACTTAAAGACGACTCCAATATTGTCCTTTTTCGTAATGTTAGTCTCGCGAGGCCGAAAAAGAGATAAATCATCACTCGAAAGACACCCTTTCAAAACCTTTTAACGAGTGGGAAAGGAAGCAAGATCACTCGGCAATCTTTTCACGTTTAGAGAGTCTAAAAAGAGCTTAAAGATGACTCCAGGGGGTTCCTTTTCTGTATAACCTCTATGAGTCTGAAAAAGTGATAAAAGTCTACTCTGTTACATTCTCATGTTTTTGAGACCATGAGAAAGAACAAAGACTAAGCTCGATATTGGTTTCATTTTTAGACAAGCTTGAAACAAAATTAAACTATGCTTGTAAATTCCCAACCTAATTTCAAAAGGTAGGGATACGGAATACCCATGGATGGTTGGTACTCTGCCCCCAGCCTGGAAATCTAGTAGCATAACTCTACAATGATAATCAAAAGCTAGAGACATGCCCTCCCCAAACTTCATTTCATTCACCGACTTTGAGGTTGTCACCAATTTCTCTACTATATGGAGAAAAAGGATACAGGTGGATGAAAAGAAGGTTTAAATGCAGTACCTAACGAAAGAATCGAATCAACATCTACGAGATCTAGTGAGAGACTCGACTTGGTGGGAGAGGTGACAGTTTCATTATTTAACGAGCTTGCCACACGAAAAGAACTATGCTCAAGGATCTTGGTTCGATCCCCAAATTTTTGTTTCATTTTTTAATGACCTTGCCATAGAAAAGCAAAAAATATTCTCATGGCCTTTGTTTCATTTTTTAACAAGCTTGCTACAAAGAGGAAAACTATGTTCGTAGCTTCTGTTTCATTTTTGAACGAGGTTTCTACAGAGACGTGAAAACTATCCTCACAGTTGGTTTCATTTTTTAATGAGCTTGAAATCAAAAAACCATGCTCATGAACTTTTCTTGATCATGGATTCCAAGAGGATAATGCTCTGGAAGGACACCATGTCAAGGGACAAAACTCGGTCATGGCTTGCAAGAGATCTTCACTGGATGGAAGAAAATCGCTCTAGAAGGAACACATGTCGAGGCCTGTGATAGGGGTAAGGGGATCACGCTCCAAAATCCCTACCGAAGAGATCACCATTTCAACTACTGGATCTAAGTCATCAGAAGTTGAATTCATGGGAGACAATGCCACATAATTGACCTGTGGCAGGGGTGACACTGTCTGCATATAAGAACCATTTAGGGAGTTCATTAAGTTGATGGTCAATTTAGGGCCAACAAATGAAAGTTGATCAATAGTCACCATTCTTCCATCGTGCGAGAAATATATCACACGAAAAAGAGTGGACACAATAGCTTTCATGGCATAGACATAATCTCTCCCAATGAGTAAATCGAAATCCAAGGGGTCCTGGAGTACCATAACATCAATAAAGACAG
The DNA here is from genome assembly GCA_032191745.1 of Picea mariana. Taxonomy (NCBI): domain Eukaryota; kingdom Viridiplantae; phylum Streptophyta; class Pinopsida; order Pinales; family Pinaceae; genus Picea; species Picea mariana. The sequence goes on along the minus strand of JASDQU010030045.1, from coordinate 3,020 downwards.
TTTTCCCCCTCAAAGTTACAGGAAACTGAGGAAGGATCCCTAAAGCATGACTGGTTCTTCTGTTAAAAGAGAATAGCGTCTGGGTAACCGACATAAGCTGAGGATAACCCAAAGCTTTCCAAGCAATAGAGGACAAAATACTAATGGACAAACCCTCATCTATCATCACATGAGGAAAATCCTAACCACAAACCTGTATCGTAATATTGAAAGGAATGTGAGAGGGAAGACGAGGTCCAGTTATGACACCCCAATCAAAAAGTATGGCCTCATTACTTGGAGGGGGTTTCACGAGAGGAGGAATGCCCCCGAACATGGTAGATTATGTATCAATGAGAAAAACATGGGCATTATTGGTTTTACTCTCTAGAGGGAGAGTAGGATCGACTGATAATGACATCAAATCGACCAATTGTGTTGCATTCTCCAAGGGGAGAATGGGGTTGACAAGTGGAAACAGATCAACCGCTTGGGTTGCACTCTCTAACGCGAGAGCGAGGTTGACCGAAGATGGGGTCGGATCAACCACTTTTTCAACTGGTTCAACTAAGGACGTGACCAAATTGACGACATGATCAACCGGATTGACCAATGAAGGAACCGAAGAAACCCGTTTGGCACTCATCAGAGGAGGAGTGGGATTGACCACGTTAGCACTCTTCAGATGAAGGGTGGGACTGACCAATGACGGGACTGGATCAGTCACTTGGATTTCACTTTTTAGATGAAAATTGGGGTTGATTGAGGATGGAACTGGATCAACTAATTTGGTTAGTGGTTCAACCGAGGATGAAACTAGATTAACCACCTCATCAACCAAACTAATCGGGGATGGAACCAGAGTGACCAATTTTTGTTACAGGTAAATCCCCCTGTGGACCTGTGAATCCCCTCTTGGGCTCTAGACTCATAATATCAAGACAGAAAGGTGCTAACGTTGGTCACTGACATCCCTTTAAACCTAGTTAAACTAATGTATAGAGAAAAGGAAGAAGATGTACCTTTTTTGTTGTTTTTCCTTGCTCAGTCTGAGTTGAGCTCCTATCTCCAAGCTCTTCAATAGATCCTACAATCCAATAAAAAAAAAAACATGTTTCCTATTCCACTATGATTAGCTTGAAACCAGATCTATCCATTACAGAAAACTTCATGTAGATAAATATAATCTTGAAAGAAACAGGCCAAGTACATATACATTAATGAAAACAAAGAAAAGTACTTATAACCACAGATGTAGATGCAACAAATTCACCAAGCTCTATTTTTCCAAACCCTTTTCTCAAATGATCCACAAGAAGAAGGACTATGCTTCACTTATATCTTTCTTATGAGATCATAAGTTTGATGCCTTCAATGTCTCCCCTTCCTTATGATATCATAAGTTAGGTTCTTCTCAATTTCTCCATGTACGTTTATCATGAGGAGGCCTCCTTATATAAGATTGGAGAGGCCAAACCACCGTAGAGATTATTTGGATAGGTTGAGGATCTTTCTCCTTCAGTTGTGGATCCTCCCTAAGATCTATATTTGACCATAGATTCAAATCCAACTAACTCCAGAGATGAGGGGGATTTATCCTTGATTTTACTCAATAGTCCAAGACTCCTTCAAATAGGCCAACGCTCCCCCAAAAGGGTACACATAGAATTGCAACACTCCCCCAAAGAAGGTCAAGGAGTGTTATCACTCCCTGACAGTGGGTAGGGGACCACTGCCCAATTTTTCCTCAAAAAATCCTAGCGCTCCCCCAGAAGGGTGTACAGAGTGCTACAACGCTCCCCTAAAGAAGGTCAGGGAGCACCATCACTCCCTGATAGTGGGTAGGGGAGTGTTTCCCTTAAAAAAATGACTTTTAAGTGGTTTTATCAAAGAAAAAGGTTTTGTACTCTTCATCAGATGATTTATCCTTCTTTAACCAGTCTCTGAGGATGTCCCAAGTGTTCCTTGTGATGTCATTCAAGACAGGACATGGACAAGATGACTATATGATGTCTGTGACACTTGCAACACTGGTGTCCAAGATGAGACAATTGTGACACTTGTGGCCAAGATGTGACACTTGCGACACTTGTAATGACGATAATAGGTCATCATTGAAGTGAGTAATTTTGATGTGTAACAGATTACCCCCCAACGTACGAAGTTAGAAGATGGAAACTGATGACTGAAGTACTTTGTAGAATTTTTCAAGAAAGGGTATAGATGCAGAAAGCTTGGTAGAAGCTGCACACAACCATCAACAAATATTATGACATGTTTCAAACCTAAGGCAGGCATACCTATGCTTGAGTGATAAAGACTTTCAAGGTATGGCCGCCATAAGATACACTGCAGATCCATAATTATATTGACAAAAAGGTGTATAGCCACCGAAGATACAATGTGGATCTATACTCCCATGACATGAACTGATCATAGCCATGATAAATACACAGTGGATCTACAAGATGACAAGAAATAGCCACGGAGCAATAAAAAGTGTATCTATGTGATAGTATATTTGTCAATGTTCAAGAGAAAATCCGTCGCAACTGGAGGAAAGTATATATCAGAGTGATTACTCAACCCAGGTTCTTCTTAACGATATCAATGTAGTACAAATATAACCATGTGAATAGATGTTCTGATGTCGAACATGGCAGAAACCACTTGATTACCGGTCAATGAGGTAAATCGTTAACAAGTGTGAGGGAAATCACCATTGATGTCAATGATTCCCAAGGTACCCTAGTACATTCCAGCGAATTCGAATAGATGAGATGAAGTTGAACATTCATGCAATCATCCGATCAGAGGTCAATGATGTAAACCCACTGTCTTATGTGAGGAGGCCTGCCATTGAGGCTGTAAGGTAGCTAGAGAGGTAGTAGGGGGGCCCAAAGGGCCCATAGTGATAATAGTGGAGGTCATTCAATGTAAGGTGGACTAGGTCCACTATATTATTAAATAAGGCCCACTATGGTAGTTAGATATAATAAATGTAAGAGGACTTCTTAGAAGGTTCTACTTCTAGAAGATTC
>JASDQU010030044.1:0-21829 GCA_032191745.1 Picea mariana | reverse complement strand
TCTTAAGAGAGTTACCCAACATGATGGCCATGTTTCTAAACTTAGTGGTGTACTCATATACACTCTACCCCTGACTCTACTTGAAGTAGTGACACTAGATCCATTGGTCCTCTCCATACCCGATAGGGTAGAATTGAGACTTGATGAGGGTTTTGAAGTCCTCCTACCTAGTTACTAGAATATCACCCTCCATCCAAAGTGTTTTTGTGTGTCTTTCACACCAGGTTAAAGCATGGCCATATATATTCAATCTAACAAATGAAATATTATGCCCTTCATCTATATGGGGAATGCTAAAATATACTTCTAGTTGTTGCAACCAATGATTCAGTTTTAATGCATCGATCTCACCTTGGTATGGATTTATGTCCACCTATCAGTTTAGAATGATTGCTTCTTTTAAATTTTTGTTGGTTGGTCGGAGGGTTATTCTATCAAGACAAAGGAAAGGTTGGGTTGGAAGAACGATATGGATGAGGGCCCTCCTTGGCTGATGGCACACTAATGACAGACCATTGAAATAATAGAAAACATAGGGAAACAACAAACTTCTCAATGAATAATCTGCTGTAAGAAGTTCAATACTTAAAATATCATTTCAAGACATCAAACATGTATCAAAACACAATAAATCCCATAGGTTGCAGAAAAAAAATATTCACCAAAGGATTAGCTGTTTGACAGGTTGCATATCAGTAAAAATAAATCATACAATAGTTGAAAGGAAGTTAAATGTACGTTGCACAAATAAAAAATTGTATTCAAGATAAGAATGAAAACACATGAAGAGTTGAATGAAACACTGCCATCAAGAGTGTGTTCACCAGGTAGAGATCTTTATTTCATGCATAAAACGGGTCCAACCAGTCTTTTTTATTGTTATTCCTTCCTCAAAAAATACGACCTTTACAATATCCAAAAACTAACTATTTAAAAGAGTTGCAGAGTCTCTCGTCCTTAGGGGACTGAGTTCTAAATTTAGGGAGCTATTCATAAATAAAATAATTAACTTCACTAAGACACTGGACTTAATCAGTAAGAGTGGTTCTTATCACACACAAAAGACCACTCTTGCATCTAATCTAGGAAAATGTTGGACTTAATCAAATAAAACTACTATTGTCTTTGCGACAGAACTGAWGCATTTGCTGGARGAACTGAGGGGCCGAAAATAGGCCTCGGAGTGACAGAGCAGAGCTCTATGTTGAAYGATGGTGTGTCTGTGAKTTTTTTGAGGCCACTGGAGATAACCAACTGCATGAGCAGAGTTCGCCGTAGCGTTTTTGGAACTAATCTGCGTTGACCTRTGACTGAGACTTAACTCTCTGTCTATGCCYGAGCTTTCATAATCCAAGCACACTCTGTATTGACCATGTCATATGCCATCTGTACCTATGAAATAAATCTGTTGGAATGGTTGTCGGCCCATCGGGATTTTGAAGGGTTGATGACACTCGAACTCGACTTCTCTTTCTTGGATTCTTTCCATGATTYCTTTCCCGATTCTTCTTGATCTTCTGATTTCCMCTCCGATATGTTATCTAAGTTATATACTCCATCATCTCCAAACAGTYTGACCTTGCTTCCTAGATCCTCCATGAGGAGGATCATATTGCGACTAATGTTGACAACTTGYGCTTCCAACCACTCAAATCWCTCTTTTGCTAGATCTCRAAGGTTATTATGTGTTGAAATATTGTAACTGCAAAGAGTATTCTATTTATTATTGAGTTATTATTCATCAGATCAATCCCCTTTTGTGGATTGATCATGTATGGCTTTGTACTTGRCCRAATCCCCTTTTGTGGATTGGTCAAACCCTAATTATATTATGCTAATTAAGAAGTTGGCCCCCAGGCCTAATTAAAGTGGTTTTAACCACTAAGAAGAGAATTCGGCCCTGCCCAGTGAAGAGACACCTTTCCAGTGCCTGCCAACTAGTATAAACAAAGGAGGCTAGTGCCTCATTTGTTCACTCAATCAAGTCACTCACTCAATGTGCAAGTTTGGAGATTTCTAAAGTTGGGAGAAGGAGGAGAGAAAGGCGCATTTCTTAGTCTTGGATATTCTCTAGTGTTTTGGGTTATTGTCTTGGCATTGTATTGGCTATCTATATTAAGGAAGTTTTTGTTGGGTTTTCTCCCCCATGAGAGTTTCCTAGGATAAATGTTGTGTATATTGTGATTGTGTTTCTCTCAATGAACCTACCTATGCTATGGTTATCTAGTAAATTGAAAATAAACTTAATAATAGCTCAAAATTTAACATGGTTTCAGAGCCATGCTGAAGAGAGCACCTTTCATTGGATAAGCAAAAACATCACTGTTTTCATACAAGAAAATTAGGGCTTTTATTGGAAATGAATTTTTTCCTAAAAACCATCTATAAAAGTGTGCCCTACCCAAGTGAATCTTTTGGCAGCTTGAGCACACCTCTTCAATGGATAGAGTCTCTGGAAATTCAAACCCTTGTTTTGACTAGTACCAGAAAAATAGAAAACCAGAAGTACCAAAAAACTAGAAAAACGAAGAAACCAGAACCAGTACTAGAAGTACCAGTCCATATTTCTGCAAGTCATGTTTCAAGGGGAAAAAATTGAAAATCTTGAAATCTAACAGCTCTAGCAAACTTGCCTCAGCCCAACACATCTAGTCCTTGGATTAGAATTTAAAAATTTGAGGTTTGGAAAATTAGGGTTTTCCTCATAAAACCCTAATTTGTAGTTGTAGTTGCAGTTTCAGAATTAGTTGTAGTATCAGTTGAAGTATCAGCTGTAGTACCAGTTGCATTCACCATTAAAGTTTTAAAGGGTTGGTAATTATTACCACTTCTATCAGATGGTACCACTAACTGCAAATACTATATGAGGTATGTACTTACATATGTTTAAATTGTTAAGCTTTAAAGGGTATTTGCAGGACAAGGGATCTCTTTCCATAGATCCAAAAGGATCTCAAATCCAACGCATTCAGAGGAATAATGCACCCTAGGTTTGATTATTGTGATTTGCATCTATTTATTATAACATTATTTTGACCTCATAAACATATAGGTTATATGTTGAAATCATTCTAACCATTGGTCAAAATTATCAAGGATGATTAAAGTTGAGTTTATAGAGTTTATTATCTAACTTAGATTTTTGTCAAGATAACATATTGTCTTAGTACATAATACAGGTTGAAGAAAACATTTGTCATCTTGAGTGAAGGGAGACTTGAAAGAAAAACAACACACTCATTCTTGAGGACAAAACTTCAAGTTCTAGGTTTGATTGATTAAGTTGATAAGATTCAAACTTGCAAATGTCAAGTTTGATAGCTACCTCTTAGTCGAGATAGCATACTTGGTAGCACGTGAACATATTGAGATAATTATTATTGTGATCATTCACGTGATATAACTAACATCTCCTCCAGGAGAAACTTTTTGGTTTGTCTCCAGGTTACCATGAAGGAATGAGTATTCACAACACTGGAAGAGTGTTTCTCTCATTATTGTATTTCTTACTTTTAACCCTTGTTGCAGGCATGCCACAAGTGATAGCTCTAAAGGAGCTATTGTGGTGATTGTTCTCACATTTTCTTTTTTATTATTATAAAGAGTATTATTCTTGGCTGCTGTTTTTCTAGGAAGGTCACAGGTTCCCTAAGGATGTTATAGTGAAGGTTGCAAAAGGAAACAAATTAGATGAGAAATTAAGCAGACTATGTACATGACCATACACATGCATGTACCAAAGAAGATGAAGAAGAATCTATTTTTGAGATCTAGAGTATCTCATATGGAGATTGATTGTAAGGAGTAGAAGACTCCAAAAATGACCAAACATTAGAACATAACTAAAAAAACACTTGGTCAAAGGATAATGAAGCCACCTTGACGAGAAGCATAAATCACTTAAAGTTTGACTCAACTTTTCATATTTAGACTTGGTATTCAACACCAAGTATACATTGTAAGAGATGATGAAGCCCATGTACACTTAGAAGAAATCAAGAATATACATGATCTCAGAAAGGATCATATGAAGAGACATCTTCTAGGACCGGGAGATAGATGCCATGAGAACACTAGATCATAGCTTCAGAGACTCCTAGGAGATATGAAATCTCCTGGAATATTCCTTTGTTTCAGTGACAGAGAAGGAAGTCAGTCAGAAAAACTGGGATATGGATTTTCCCGTGAGAATAGAAGAGAATTCAGTGATGACTTCCAAGATTTTTCTAACAGATCAAGCATGTTGCATATGTACAAATACTGAACTGTTTCTAGAGGATTCTCCCAACAAGAGGGAGAAGACTATGAAGAGACGCTTGTTCCAATAATTGAAGAAATAGTTCAAGTATTCATGAAGACAACCAGAAAAACCATGATTCATATAAAGTATGAGATGCAAGGGTAGAAATACCCATATTTGAAATTGAGTGGTAGTTGGTGCAATACATTAGTCAGGCCATGGAAATAGGAAAAACCTAACAGATAGAGTTACCTCCATGAAAGACGAAGAGGTAATTTCAATGCCAGTTATTGAGACACTCTCAGTTTCAGATGAAGTAGTTGTCATGATAGAGTAGAAGACTTTATCTTAGATTTCAGCAGCCACAGTGAGAATGAAGCAAGTCATTCTCATCTTCAGAGCAACTACAGGTACAAAGTCTCAGTTCCAGAAAGAACAATTGCAGAAAGAGGAGAGGAAATACTCTTAGGTAGTGAGATAGATAGTGCTTTGCAAAAAGAACATAGAGATAACACTTGATTGGGCATATTGAGTTGCAATTGAGCAAGTGTACCGGTTTGGTACAAATTAATGTGAAAATTTGATTTGAAGTTGAAGACAAAAAGACTCATTTCTGCTAGATGAAGCAAGCTCCTAAGACCTTGGTATGGTAGAATTGAAAATTTCCTGACGAACTTGGAATTTACCAAGAGTAAAGTTGATTCTAACCTTCAAGGTTATGAATGATGATCCAACGATGTTTACACTATATGTAAATGACTTATTCTTGACAAATGAAGAAAATATCATCACAGATTGCAAGAAGAAGCTCACTGGAGAGTTTGAGATGAAATACCTAGGCTTGATGCATTATTTATTAGGTCTTCAAGTTTAGCAGAACCCATAGAAGATCTTCCTTAACTAAGGGAAGTATGCAATTGAAATAATTAAGAGGTTTGACATGTTGGAATGTAAATCCATGAACACACCCATGTAAACGAAGTTGAAGCTCCTGGTAGACACTTCGTCAGAATTGGTTGATGCTACTCTGTATAGACATATTATTGGTTCATTGATGTATCTGACGAACACCGGGCCAAATATATGTTTTGTTGTGAACACCTTGAGTCAGTATCCAGTAGAGTCCAGACGTGTTCACCTTGTAGCTACAAAACATGTGATGAGATACCTTAAGGGTACATTAGACTTTGGTCTCTTTTATAATGGATATCATGACTTCATACCGAGTGGTTATACCGATTCGGACTGGGCTGGAAGTGTTTCTGATAGAAAGAGAAATTCAGGATGTTATTTCAGTATGAGGTCAACCATGACTTCATGGTAGGGTAGGAAGCATTCCAGTATTGCTCTCATCATGACAGAAGAAAAATATATTACAACATGTTCCTCTAGTTGTGAAGCCATATGGCTTCAGATGTTATTGACATATCTATTTGATCTAGAGGTGGAAGCCACTGTGATCCTATGTGATAACTAGAGTCATATAAATATTATGTGTTCCATGATGAATCAAAGAACATAGAGATCTGATATCACTTCATTCATGATGTGATGCCGAGGGGAGATTTAAAGCTCCAATATGTTGGCATAGATAAGCAAGTTGCAAACCAAGCCTTTGTCTCATGTAAAGTTTAAATACTTTTGAGACAAATTTTTTATAGTCCGAAAGGACCTCCCTCGAAAGGGGGAGTAGTGTTGATGATACTACGACATCCTGACCAATAGCGAGTAACTCAGTTAGGATTTTATATCCTAGGGGACTGATCATCAGTAGAAAGATCCCGAAGGTCTGGTAAGGACGTTCTGTCAAAGTACTTGTGCATGTATATGCTAGCTATGGTCAGTAGTGGTAGCTCTGTTAGGATTTTTATAATCCTAGGGAATCTTATGATTCCTAGGCAGATCCTGAAGGTCCAGTAAGGATGGTCTGTTAGAGTACAATGTGGTAGCTCTGTTAGGATTTTATATCCTAGGGAATCTTATGATTCTTGGAATCTCCTTAGGGATTGTTAGAGTACCACAAAATGTTGCAACACCCGCCTCATTCTATTGCCCCATGATGATGATGATGATGTTTCTCCAACCTTCGTGCTGTGATGATGTTGTTGCTCCAGCCTTTGTGCTGTGATGATGTTGTTGTTCCAGCCTCGTGTTGTGATGATGTTATTATCTCAAACTCGTGTTGATGTTGGTATATCAACCTCATGCTGATGACGTTGATGATTTTTTTGTCTCAGCCTCGTGCTCTTGATGTTGGAGTACCAACCTCGTGTTGGTGATGTTGTTATTCCAGCTTTATGCTGAAGATGATGATGATGATACTTCAACTTCATGCAGAAGATGATGATGATGATGATGCTACTTCAACTTCATTCTTAAGATGATGAAGATGTTGCTACTTCAACTTCATGCTGAAGATATTGATGATGATGTATCATTCTTTCACTGATTGACGATGTTGTAGTAATCATTGTTGATGCAAATAATTATGATGCTACTCCAGCTCCATGCTATGAATGATGATAAGAAAAAAATATTCCGATGATTTATAGATATTCCAGTCAATGTTCCATATGATGTTGATGTTTCTACCCTCTCTCTCTCTCCTGATGATGTTGTAGAATACCCTTCTTGTTAAGGGGGAGTGTTGAAATATTGTAATTGCAAAGCGTATTCTATTTATTATTGAGTTATTATTCATCAGATCAATCCCCTTTTGTGAATTGATCATGTCGGGCTTTGTACTTGACCAAATCCCCTTTTGTGGATTGGTAAAACCCTAATTATATTATGCTAATTAAGAATTCTCCCCCCCCAGGCCTAATTAAAGTGGTTTTAATCACTAAGAAGAGAAGTCGGCCCTGCCAAGTGAAGAGACACCTTTCTAGCACCTGCTAGCTAGTATAAATAAAGGAGGCTAGCGCCTCATTTGTTCACTCACTCAAGTCACTCACTCAGTGCGCAATTTTGGATATTTATGAATTTGAGAGAAGGAGGAGAGAGAGGAACATTGCTCAATCTTGGATATTCTCTAGTGTTTTGGGTTATTATCTTGGCAATGTATTGGCTATCTATATTAAGGAATTTTTTGTTGGGTTTTCTCCCCCATGAGGGTTTCCCAAGATAAATGTTGGTCCCCGGTTTTGACCATGCTCTTTGCCTATACTATATACCACAGACCTCCAATTATATGCCAGTACCACTCTTTTGACCTCATTTTGACATAATGAACACCTCTTTACCATTCAAAAGGGTCACCTAAGGTATCTTTGCATTTCAAACTATTTTTATGCATTTTAATACTTTAATTTGATAATGAGACTGATATCGCCTGGGTTAGGTACCATTGCTATTCTTGGAACAGGATGCCGGTACCAGGTACCAACTCACACCGTGGAGGTACCAGTGGAGCCGTTCGAGAGCTGTGCATTATGGTGTGCGTTATGGTTCGAATGAAGGACAGAAAGGTTCACAGGCCAGATGGAGTCATCGTCACAGGGTGCTCGAAGGCCTAATGATGAAATTGGATCGATTACTCTTCAGCGTTCACACTTCGTGACACTACGTGTCACAAAGTTGTGAAAGACGTTTTCAGTTGGATTCCAYGATTATTCTCGGATCAKGGATCCGCTTGTTTTAGGCATCTTTGTTAATCGACTGTTATGAACAATAAGACTGTTATAAAAACCCGGGATCACTCCTGAGAACGGGTTACCACTACTGTTACTATTACTGTTGCCGTTTGCTATTGTTATCGAATTATGCTATGAACTTATGTCTTGAATACAAACTCCTCTTGATATATTTTGACTGTCATATGATCTGAATACTGTTTTGATGAGTTAATGAAGCGTGGAGTTACGTTGTATTTGCATCGTATGATCTAGTTGGCTCTGGTCGTTTTCCACAGCGTTGTGCCGTTTGGTTGGGCCCGCCAAACCGGTGCAAGCCGCTGTTTTATTTGCAATAGATTTAGTTTGTGTTGTTGTAGCTTTAGTTCATTTCAATATTCTATAGCTCGCATCTGAGGTAGCTTAGCGTGCACAAATTTCGTTTCGATTTATCATAGTTTCAGTTCATTACAGTGTGTGAATGTTTGCTTACACGACACTTTAAAGGTTTCAGGATTGTGTTTATTTGTTCCTCAATTGAACCATTACAACGCACTATTATCTTTGACATTGCTGAATATTGAACACAGGACTGATGCCTGTAGGGTTAGCATATGCATATGGTTGTTTGGTTTTCATTTGCACTTCGAACATAACTCATAATTAGCATGCACTTTTCTTAGTTAGACAATAGTTGCATTGTGTGCTTAGAACAGTTAGGTCACAGTTAGAACAAAAGGAGCTCCTGGTACCAGTTAGTGGCATAATACTCTGTTTTCCTGTAGATAGAATAGACTGATTTTTGCTGCTTAGAATGAATGCATTATCGACAATACTCTGTGTGTCATGACTTAAATGAAAATGCTGATGGTATATGATTGAACATAGAGGTAGGATGATTTTGTAGAACCACACTTTTGAATAGAAATAGCAGTACCAACATTTGAGCACAAGACTGTCTTTTTCTGTTTATGACTTGGTAGGAAATGCTCAGTTTCGAGTTAGTTGTTAGAATTCAAGTTCTCAGAATAGGTGTGTGTTTTATTCTTAGGATATCATTCAAATAAAGACTAGACGCTTGCCTGCACATACTGTGTATCAGCTCGAAGTTTACCAACCCTGGTTTGACAATTTAGTGTATCAGGTCACTTAAAAGCTTCAATTTAGCAGCCTGACAATAAATGTTATGTATCTTGTGATTGTGTTTCTCTTATCAATCCTACCTATGCTATGGTTATCTAGTAAATTGAAAAGAAACTTAATAATAGCTCAAAACTTAACATTATGAACAAACTCGTCCACCATGGCTAGGGTTTCTGCGACTTCTCTTTAAGTCGATTCCTGGAACCTACAACTTCCTAAAAATACCCCCCAAAAAACTTTCTCTTATACCAATATGATCTGTAGACTGTTGTGGATATTCCAATGGAACAATTTTTCACAAAAAGTCTAAGAAAATACTAAAAAATTTACTATTAAGGTTATTTTTCCTTTAGATCTCCAAAATATTTAGATACTGATTTTCTGCTTATGCAAGAAATAGATAAAATGTGGAAAATAGAGAAAAATAAAATAAAATCACACCATCCACAAATAAACACAAGACATGACCTGGGAAACTCGATATAGGAGAAAACCCATCTAGAAGGTGAGGTTGCTCTGCTCTCTTTTCTATGGTATAAAAATGATGCAAGTACAAAGAAAGAGACACTCTCTATGGAGTTTCCTTTGAATTATGGCTTGCATGACTACTAAAAAATATCTCCTCCTCTATTATGCTCACATAATACCACTCTCTGATATTTTACTAAGCTATGGAACAAGATAAAATGCAAAGAATGGAATCCCTTCTCCTCCCAGTGGTCCAATATTTAACATAGCCCGATAGCCTTCTAGGGATAGGTTTTTAACTTCATCAACCCTCAATTGTGGTAGGGCTTTGAACATTATAGAATATTATTGAAATCCCTCAAGTGGCTAGCCCCATATGCATTAGTAAAGGGGGCTTACGTGGCATCCTCTCGTACCACGGTGATCAACATTGTAGGTAAACTTGTGGGAGGCATAAATTTTGTAGAAAAACTCTGATTGACACAATTTTTGCACCGTTGGAAAGGTATCGATGTGAAGAATAGTGTCACAGGGTCTGAGTTGCATTGGGAAATTTTTAACACCCCAAAATTCTAGTTGATTCCTCAAAATGGCCTCGAAATTTTTTGGACCCCAATTTTTCCAAACTTGGACCTTCCATTAAAATAGCCCTGCAAGAAAATTCCTCCATTTTTTTCCACTCTTAAAGGATCGAKATAGATGAAAAACAATATAATGATCCAATCCATATTAGGGTGGGATAGAGAAATGATTGTTTTCAACTATTAACAAATTTTAGTTCTTCAAAGATGGGTGATTCTGAAAGTGTAACAACATTCAATGAATGGTTTTTCATAAGTCTTGTTTTGAAATTATAGAGAATGCAAGGCCTTTTGAAACTTCTACTACGTTGATTTCTGTTTTTTTCCCATGATTCATTATTTTCACTATTCCTTAGAAAGAGGAATTCTCTAGATTTGGATGCGATGTTTTATGATGTTTTAGAACTTGAAAACAATATGGTGGCTCCCAACATGTAGTGTGCTTCTTATCCCCAATCTCTTGAGAAAGGCGAATGTGGACAATAATTCAATATTGTGTTTATTAATCCTACTCTTGTGGATTCTTGTTTACAAGAGATATTTCTAACTATATCAAGATTTGGAGAGGATGAAAGAGCAACATTTAGTTTCCTTATAAAAATAAAAAACCAATTGATAAAGTACTATGCTCCACCCATTAGACATAGAGAAACAATTTCATTTTACTAGGCCATCAGATCTTGTTGAGATAGGGTTGTTCATGAATTTTTGGGAGGCCTTTAAAAGTAAAATTTTTCTTGGCCCAACATATCACGCAGGTGTTTTTTTTATCAAACCCTGGTGAGAATGAATCGTAACCATTTGAATTTCATTGATTATAAATTAGAGGCTTCCATAGATACTTTTTTGAATGAGGTGCGTGCAAATAACGATGAAAATTCCAAGAAACACACGAAAAAAACTTTTGCAATCCCTATTAGTAGCAAGAATGTGTTCATTGGGTTTGGAAACGAGATGGTCCCTCATGAAGGTCAAGGGTACCAGGAGGAAGAATATGTCAAATGTGATGATGATGGGTTTCCATCCTTTACTTGTGTATGTATTCGACAACAAGAGGATAAAAACTAGGAAGACGATAATTTCCAACATGTGAATTATGAAACTCATGAGTTATTTAATGGACCTCTTGATCTTTGGAATGATAGAGTTGTTAGTGAATGCATTTTTCCACTATTTATTGAATTTAAAGGATGAAGGTAAAAAATATAATGAATCCGAGAAAAAAGAGTATGAGAGTAATAAATCACTTGGTGGACCCATTCCTTATTTGAAGAAACCATTTCATTGAAAATGGGAAGGCATTGGTAGTTGTCTGTGGATATGATGATAAAAATCCCATTGTGTTTTTTGCTAAGAATGATCATTAAATAGAAGGAAAACTTCACCATGGGTGTTTATATTTTTCAGGTAGAAGTGATAAAGTGCAAAAAGAGTGGTGACATGAATTGAAGATGGATGGGATATGATAGTCCCATATTTCCCACATTATGAATATTTTGAGTTTCATTATAGCAATGATCATGAACATGACAAAGATGGAAGATTTGATTGTATATCTTGGTAGCTAATGAAAAGTGAAAATTTGGTATCCATGGGAAAATCTTATTTATTTTTTGGATTTATTTCCAAGTCCAAATGACAAGAAGAGGTGATTTTCATGAATATCTAATTGCATCCTAGATGAAGGAGATTTTCCACAAAACATGGTATCAAAGAAATTTTTGTAAATAGTGTTTTATTCACTCCTTGCCTCTATTACACCCCTATCCATTATGTTGTTAATTTCACCCCATCTCTTTCTAAGTTTGGCTATTTCCAAAGCAATGTTTTCCCCTCTTGGGAACATTTTACTGTCATTGGGAATGTGGTGTCCTTTCTTCTTTTCTGTCAAACCCCAATGTCACCCACCTCCCACCCAAAAGTATTTCTCCACGGGTCTCATAGTTTGTTAAAAATTTATGCATAGTTACATTGGAATTTTAATGTGATTTAATTATGCTCCTTTTGCTAGTTAGGTTATGTAGGTAGGTTTCTCCAACTTTCTTAGTCAATTCCCTACAATTTTATTTTAGTTTTTCTAGCATCTAGATTTTTTTCCAACATGATCTTGTGTTGTTATAAAAACCAAAGTTTGAAAATAAGACAGGATTTGACTCCATAGCCCAACGGATTCAGTTAAGGCTTTGTTGATTATAGAGTTTAGTTCTTGGCACTTTACAAGGAGGATTTTTAACATACCTTACTACTAGAAACAAAATTTAAAATAGCCCATACATATAAAATAAACCAAGGGGTATCATGCCCATAATTTAACATGTATCTAAAAACATATTTTAAAACATGAATGCAACCATTCATGCAATAATACACAACATTCAAATAAAATTATTTACACAGTGGAAATAACACAATAAACATAATAAAAAACTTTTTTTTCTTCATAAAATTACCAATTGGATGTATACAAAGGATGTCCCTCCCAAGCATAGACTTGTTGTTCATTTTCTCTCAAAACCAAGCCACCCCCAAGCTAAGGATATGAGTCCACAAGGAGGTTTATCCCTCTTGGTTTTTCAATCCCCACATTCAATGACCCCAAACCCAAGTTTTTCTCCAACAATAATTCCAATCCACCATCTCTCTTTCCCACAACCTGCACAAACCAAGGAATGAGATCCCCCTTCACTACACACAGTCCCTCAAGCCTTCCCACTTCCCTCTAGGTCTCCAATGCACTTGGTTGGCTAGGAATATCACAATTGGGGACTCTAGGAACTCTCATATACTCTAGGAGTTTTCACAAAAACCTTCACAAGGATTGTGAATCATTTATTCAATAGGAGAATGCTCAATAGGCACACAACCCCTTTTTACAAGCACACTGGCCACAATTCTAGCAATCCCAACAATGGATGTCATCAATCACAACATGGATGGTGTTCTTCTTAGACCTCAAATCTTCTCTCGCTTCCACAAAATCAACATGTAAAAATTGTCCTCTTTTTCCATTCATATTTCCTTTTCTCTGAAACAAGTTGATTCCCACACTCCCTAATGTTGATTGTACTTCAACCCCATGCTCCCAATAACTATGAGATGTGACTTCTCACACCCACTCTCTTTGATCCTGATTTATGAGTGGAACAAAGTGAAATCACAGATTTATAATATTAACATAGAGATAGAGTGAAGAATAATAGAGATACAATAAAACTTGGCTTCTATTAAATAAGAAATATGTTGAAAACTGTAAAATGCAGACTAAAACAAGCTTGCTAGAATGGTGGCAGCTTATCTTTGAGAAGATATGTGATGAGTACGCTCATTCGTAAGAAGATGAGTACAATGAGGCTTTGAAGGCATTTTTACAATAAACAAGAATTCCAAAACATTATACATCCAAAAACCTAATCCTAGGAGATGAAGCACCAAAAGTCATGTGGGCCCCGTTGGGGTAAGTTAGTAGATCAACTTCTTGGGGTCATAACTTTTGCATACGATCTCTGTTTTGAGCGCACGATAGCTCGTTGGAAATGTGTTGACGAGGAGATTCATTTAGGGGGCTCAATTAGAGCCTTTGGCAATCATTGAGGTTCTTGATCGCGAAAAATCATTGTTTAGGCCCTCAAAATGGCCCCAGAAGTTCAGGAACCAAAAATTGCTAAAAATAGTAAGTTTCCAAAAAACTGTTTTGATCCAATTAGACAAGGTGGGTGGTCACTGAGTTCCTCTTGGATAAATCCTCCTCCCTTAAGAATCAATGGTATCCATTGTGTTGAGTGACCCCATCAGATGAGGAAATTTCTGTTGAATTTGGCCCTGGGTGAGCAACTTGCCTTGGTGTAGGAGTTGTCCTTCTTTGAAAACCTGATACAGCTGGATCCTCTGTTGGCGAGTGCCCTTGAACTGTGTGTCCATTATATAATCAATGGATGATTGTTCCATGTAGTCATAGTTGATATCTATTGGTGTCAATTGTTCAGCTATCTCCGAGGTGTCCAATAGTGGTGGGAAATAAGGCCAAAGGAGGTCCACATTGAATACTAGGTGCAAGCCAAGGAATGGGGGAAGTTTAAGCTCAAAAGAATTGTCACCCACAACCTTGGTGATGGTGTAGGGTCCATAATAGAGTGGATGAAGCTTCTGATGAGGCCCTGTAAGGAATTCTTTCTGCAAGTGCAACCAAACTTTGCCTCCCACCTGAAACTGGTGTGGCACCCGATGTTGATCATGGCGTTGCTTGTACTTGGCATTGAACTTATGTAAAATATCTTGAACCTGTTGGCAGATGTGTTGGATCTTCTCAATGAACCAGGTGGATTTATAAGCTCTAGTTGGAGCATGCGATGAGTCTTCCTGGGTGCCTGCAAGGGGTAGTGCAACATCCATGGGACCTAATGGTTGAAATACCAACCCCATATGAAAGGGGTTGTGGCTGGTTGAGATATGTTTGGCTCTATTGTAGTTGTGTTGAAAATAGGGAAGACTCTCATACCAGGTGCAGGGGTTCTTATAATTGTACATGCGTAGAATGTGCATGATCATCCGGTTGACTACCTCGGTTTAGCCATCAGTTTGGGGGTGGAAGGTAGTGGACTTGGTGAGCTTGGTGTCTAACAGTGACCGAAGGATCGACCAAAATGTGCTGAGGAACCGACTATCCCGATCTGAGATAATGGCTTGTGGGATTCCAAAGTGTACCCACACTCATTCAAAGAAGAGATTGTTAGTGGCCTCCACTGTGATTCTCTTGTTGCAGGCGACCAAAATCACCATCTTGGAAAAGAAATCAACAACCAAAAAAACACAATCATTTCCCTGCTTGGTGGATGGAAGGCCTGACATGTAGTCCATTGAGATGGATTCCCAGGGCCTTTCAGGAGTAGGCAGAGGAGTGTACATGCCTTGTTTCTTAATGGCCAGTTTGGCAATAACACAGGCAGTGCATGACCATATATACTTGCTGACATATTGTCGAAGTTTCAGCGAGTAGAAATTCCRCTGCAACACTGCCACTGTCTTTTCCATGTCGAAGTGTCCTATCACTCAACTTTAGTGGGCTTCCCAAATTAGCTTTGCTCGCTCGCTTGATTAAATGCATATATGGCCCAGATGGAACAACAACCTGTTCTGAAGATAGAAATTGGTGACAATTGTGTTTGCACCCAACATCTGATAGGTGTTGGTTAATTCAAGATCTGTATCATAGAGGTGGGGCCATCCGAAGGTCTCATGGCCACATGATTTGAGCATTGTGGTGAGTGCCGAAATTGGAGATCGGTTGAGGAAATCAATGGCTTGGTTGGTGTTTCCTGTTTTATACTTGATGTTGAGGTGGAACTGCTGCAAGTATGTGGACCACTTCTAATGGAGGTCATTCTACAATTTTCCCTGTGTCTGCATGAACTGCAATGGCTTATGATCAGTGTGGATTACTATCTCCTTCTCGAGAATGTAATGCCTCCATTGGCGGTAGGCTTGCACAATGGAGTACATTTATTCGTTGTAAGTAGGGTACTTATGAATGACATATGATAGTGTATCACTATTATAATCCACGAGGTGGACGTGTTGAGTGATGAATGTGCCCACAACATAGTCTGAAGCACCTTTCTCAATATCAAAAGGCTGTTGTAGGTCAGGTAATGAAAGAACTGGGGAGGGGCACAAGCATTTCTTCAGATCATCGAATGCTTTCTGCTAGGACAGGCCCCACACAATATTTTCCTTACCACCAGCTCTGGTTATTTCGCTGAGGGCCCATGCAATATGGGAGAATCCCAACACGAACCTTTGATAGAAATTGGCAAGGCCGAAGAAGCTCCGGAGCTTAGTGAGTGTGGTTGTGGCTGGCTAGTCACAAATGACTTGGATATTGGCTGGATCAACATGCACACCATGTGCATCAACAATGTAGCCTAGGTACTAGACCCTGTCCATGCCGAAGGATCACTTTTCCAAGTTGGCATATAGCTTGTGCTGCCGTAGAGTGTGCAAAACCTGTTGAATATGCTGCAAGTGTTCCGCCCAAGTCTTTTTGTAGATGAGGATTTCATCCAGATACACCACCACAAAAGAATTAGTGAAATGATACAAGATATCATCCATCATCCTCATGAAAGTTGCTGGGGAATTTTTCAAACCAAAGGGCATGACCAACCATTCAAAAATACCTTCTTTTGACTCAAAGGCAATTTTCCATACATCTGTTGGTTCTATTGGGACCTGATGGTAGCCAAACTTCAGATCAATATTACTTGTTGGCACAGGGGCAGACCCAAGGTTCAATGCTACAACAATGCACCAAAAAAACCCTAACTACCGTCCTTTTCGGCAACACCTGCAAAGCAGATGAAGTCTCACCCGAGGTAGAGGCAGGGGTGGTTGCAGGACTCAAGTGTCTGTAACCTTAGCTGGGACACAAATATATGATTATAATACCTAACAGGGCACTTAGAATCAATAGTTCATCAATATTCAACCAATAACTATTGCTCAGATAGAAAAAAACATCACATCATTCACTCAGATCTGATGTATTTAAGCACTCTATCAGACACATGCAAGTTATATATAGCAGATTGAGCACTAAGCACCTTCATGTAGGTCATATCTAACATTCTTACACATCTATTTCTATTCTAAGGCTTTTGCAACCATTGTTTTGATCAGAAAGTTCTTTCGGATTTTGCGACCATTGTTTTCCAATCGGATCTTATTAAATAAAAATTAATAAACAAACAAATAAACAATTATTAAACAAACAAATAAATAATTATTAAACAAACAAATATAATTTTTTAAGTTTTATAATTCGTGGTTTCATTTTTCATTTTTAATAAGTCGGCTCCTTATAACAACTTTTCAAGCATTTATACACCTGTTATATCTTTTTTCCTTCATTTCTCACAAAACGTTTTCTTGATGATGGACCACACTAGTTTGGTCCAAAACGTCGAAAATAAAAAAACTTATGCAATAAATCCAAAAGAACTTTCTGATTCTTACACATCATTAGCACAAATCATAAGAATATTTATCTATCTCTATCAAAGAACTTAGCTAGAGAATGCATAAACATATCACGACAAAGCACAAAGAGAGACAACACAGTATTTACGTGGTTCACCCCCACCCTAGGGCTACCTCCACCAACTCTTCTTCTTTATTGTCTTCAGTCAATCAGTTACAAGCACAGAGCCTCAAAACCCTACTTCACCTGGGATAGGAGATCTGTGCACATCGCTAGATTCTCCTTCCTTATGCTACAGCACAAATCCTTCACAGTCTCTTACAATGATTTGCACTTAGCTCTGCAAGTCTCATACAATATGCACGAAGCCTTACAAATATTGATCACATAGATCCCACTCTTAGCACTTAGCTAACTTTCAAAACACTTGTGCACTATTTCACTACTTCTTACATAGCCTATCCTTCTATTTATACATACAAAATAGGCCTAAACATGGGTAAACCCATGGGTCGACATCCCATTCCCGTTACATATTCCCAAATCCCAAAAAGGAACCAAAAAGGGGCCGAGATCTCATGATATCCACTTCATCTTGCGCTCCTCCTTCAACAGGTTGTCAAAGTCCAAGAATAGGTCAAACTTGACCAGATCCCTCAAAACTTGGTCAAGGGCCAACAAGCCCCCAACACTCACCTGTGACTCTTCCCGAGTCACTTTGATGTAGGAAGTTCTGCTTCAAACGCTTCGAGCTTGGTTTGAACTGCTTCGACTTGTTTCTATGCTACAAGCTCTTGTTCAACAAACTCTTGAATGACTGCATCATTCACAGGTCCTTCCAGGTGTTGTTCTGCTGTGGTGCTAACCTGCTCTAGTTCTGCTCCTTGGCCTTCTACCTTTGTAAACAACTGATAGGCCTTATTTTTCACAAGTTGGAGTTTCTAAGTTATCTCCATAACTCTACTCTGGATAGTATGGATTTCTCGCTGGGCGATTCACTGCTCTTGATATATTTTCATTCTCTCCATAGCTTTCAGGGCTTTCAGCTGTGCCTGTAGTGTTTCTATGTTCTGCTTCACTTTCTAGAGCTGTGACTCCAATGCCTGTACCTTTGGGTTCTCGGTGAGTTTCTCATATGTCTGGGCACTATGATCAGTGAATTGCTTGCATTCTAAGGTAAGGGCCTTTATCCTTTCAACTTTGCTCCCGACAGTTGCTTCTCTTTGGTACTTTACTTTTTGTGGGGTCTTAGGCACAATGCATAGTTCTAGGTCTGCGATGCATTGCTACAACTGCTGGATCATGTCTTCAAGTTGTGCTACTTGATTCATGACTTGATCTCTATCTTTATTTCTACAATAGTCACAGAGCGCTGTGCTCTGTTGACCACTTCCTTCACTTCGAGTTGCTCGACGAGAAACTATTTCTTGCCTTGCTACAGCTGTGAATTTTCTTCATCAAACTTCGCTTGGAGAGCACTCTTTTCCTGTTCGGTAGCTCGACAATATTCTACAAGTACTCCTTGTACTTGTACCAAAGCCTGGGTGGCCTGCACTATTTCCTCTTGTGCTCATTGAAGGCGAGCTTCGACTATATCAGCTAGCCGGTGGAGTTGAGCTGAATCATCTCTTGGTTCTGGTGTTCCCAATGAAAGAGGTGCAGTGGATATTGCGCGGATGGACTGTAGTGCCTGTTGCACCCCTCGAAGCTCGAACTCAATTCTATTGTACATCTCCTTCTGCTTAGCTTCTTGCTTCTCTGCTATCTCCAACGAAGCATCATTCAGGGCTGCTATGATGAAATTGAAATCATTATAGGTGAGGATGGTCTGCATCTTAGTTATAGGGGCTTTTGATCTCTTCTGGGAGGAAGGTGTCAGAGGAGAAACCTTCCTTTTCTTCGAGGGGTCCTCCTCATCTATAGGCAGTGTTACCTCGCCTCTCTTCTGTTTAGTTTCTGTGCCATCTATCTCTTCACCATCACCCCCCCACTCTGGTTATATGGAATAATTATTCACCAAGGCACTGCTTAAACCTTGTACTTCTTTAGTCTTCTTTGTTTTTCTAGGTCCGGGTGTATCCTGCGCAGCTTCTGTGCTGTCGATGTCAGATATCTCCACAGGGTCTGCTAGAATGAGGAGGTCAGCGAACCATTCCTTATTAATCTCCTCTAAGTCCTCCTCCATCAGTTTTTAATAGGAATTAAGTTGTTGCTTGTGCTCGTCAGCTTTCACTGTGATATAGATTAAATGTTGATCCGCGCTGAACTTCATTAGAGGCATGAATCGGTGTAAAGTGTTCGGTGTCATGCGAGGCTTAGACTGTATGGCTATCTTCAGCTGGTTGTAGTATGTATGGAACACATAATTTCACTGTCATTTCTTATTCATGTCACTTGAGTACCAAAATGTATTGAACTTCACGACCAATGGTTCAAATGGCTCGATGTCTAGGAAGGTCACACCTTATGGCATCTCCCAGGCAATGAAAGAGATCAGGATCAATAGCCAGCTGAAATGAAATTCGTACCCTTGATTCTGGGCTTCTCTGTAGTCAAGTTCTAATTGGTTCACTAGGTACTTCGACCAATTCATTTGTAGGCCCTCCGCGCACTTCCCTCCGAGGTCGACTACAAAACCAGTCACTTGGGTGGGTCGGTTCTTGTGTACTAACTTCCCTGCAATCATATGACAGGCGAGGTGCACTGCACCATTCTGAATAGAGGCTACCTTGTATCCTCGCATCCCCTTCTTGACATTTCCATAAGTGTCCTTGATCCTTTGTGCGAGAGCGCGGTCCATGGATTTTCCAGGATAGAAATCCAGTGGGTCAGGTCCTTGCATACTCAAACCTGTGATCCGATTGATCAAGGTCGGATCAACTATGATCCGGTGGTTTAGCCACAAATATCTGCCATGGTAACAAGACAATAATAGCTTGACACATGAATTAACCTCTTGGTGTCTTCCGAAGTGGGGAATTTTCATGATGTTGAGTAGTGTGGACTGCGCAAGGTTACCTTTAAGTTTTTCCCTTTTGTTTTAGTTAGATACTTGTGTGGGGATAACATGTTGTAGACTTTGCGATCTCTGAGGTTGAAGTCGCTAAACTTCAATGCTGCGATCTTATCTTGGTCTTGTCGCACTGCATGTATCCCCTTTGTAAGTATGCAGTGACCAAGGCGTACTCGAAATCTCTAGGTATGTTGTCGTGGTTTACAACACCGCTCAAAGGTGGTATATAGGTGGGTAAGATGGTTGGGATCAGTTTAGCATTCACTAAGTCATCCCTATGCTTAGTTCACTTCTCATCGGATGATCGTGATGGTTCTGTTCCACGACTAGTTGATGGCTATGCTTGAACTGTTCTCGTAAATGAAGCCTGTACACCTACAGATAATCCTCTCTCCGACATGAATCTTTCAGTCATCAGGTCGAGGAGTACTTCAGTCACTAATTCTTTGACTGTGGTGAGCTCCTTGGACATATGTTCTTGGGATGGAAATTCTCAGTTCAGAGGGTAACTTAGACACTGCAATAGAATAGATGGAAAGAGGACGATAATTACTGTGCGAAAACAAGTTAGTCTGCGGGCTCAAATTCTCATTTGGAAAAAGTGTTCTTGTTGCTTGGCACGAAGAGATAAATAGGTAACTCGACAACGGATCACTTGCAATGAGTATGATGCCTTCATTAACTTTGTTCGATCTGTTATGGCATGGTCCAACAGTCTGGTGGCGAACCATAAATTCGTTTCTACCYGTTCGGAGCGTCGCTCGAAYAGTTATAATGTCCCTAGTGACTATATTGCTTCGCCATGGCGAAGTACCATGTGTTGTTGTGMTGATATACCGACGAAGCTCCAATTTTGAAAAGTGTCCTTCTGCGAGTTTCCCTCTGGATCCTTCTACAACTTATTGATCTTGGCTCTTTTCTTAATTAAATTTCTAGCCTTCTTCCCAGTGAGCTTTGTCTCAGTATTCCTTTTTCCATTTTGATTTTTGTCTTCTTTTGACATAGTCACTTCTCACTGTTGATATTCTTCCCTAGGGTTCTAGGATAATGCTTCTTCTTTGTCTGGGATAGGTACTTCAATATTCTGTGGATCCTCTAGTGTTCTTGCAACTTCGAGATCTAGGTATCTAGTGTTAAATAACTTCGATCTGTTCTCATGTTCAATCAAGTGTGCGATCCTTCTAGTCATGAAATATTTTAACACTTGTTTCTTATGTTCCAAAACTACTTCTTCTTCCTTTCGTCTGGCTTGATCTTTTTCAATCCAAGGTTTTCCTAGTAACATGGTAAATGGGGCACTGTTCTCGGTAAATTTAATAGTATCAAAATCTTCTTTTGTCGAAGTTCCGTTAACAGTCATAGGTATCTGAGCGAGCCTTCCACATAGGTTTATCATTTTTCCTTTGAATAACCCTATTCCTCCTAATGAAGGGATCATAGAAGGCTTTCCTATAGCTTCCCAAGCTCTCTCTGTCATGATATTCACCTTTGTTTCCTTATCTAGAACATATTCAATGTCGAAGTATCCTATTCTTGCTTAAATGCATTCTTTTTCCTTGAATATCTCTGATAATATAACATGTCGGTGGTCATTTAGGGTTTCTTTCATTTGTAGCAATAATTTATCTGATTCTTTTTGGGGTTCTGCTATTTCTGGATATGCCTTAGGGTTTTCTTGATTCATATTCATTCCTTCTAGCTTAGCAATCATTTTAGGGAAATCCAACACTTCATGTTCCATAGCTTTACAACAAAGACAACCGGTTCTTTTCCCAGGGCATTCCTTAGCAAGATGTCCCG
>JASDQU010030043.1:0-17578 GCA_032191745.1 Picea mariana | reverse complement strand
TTGCTTTCTTATATGAGTCTCTTTATTTTTGAGGATCAAACATCGGAGGAGGTTCTTCTACTTTCCTGACTCCACTAGTCATTATGAATTGCTTATTATGTCACATCAAGTCCTATTCTCTCTCCTTCGTGCTTAACTACTTCTACTCTTGGTCAATCGTTGCGCTCTTCCGCTACTATAATCTGAACATTCTAGTTCCTCTTTTCCCGCCACTTTGTGATTAGTCGAGGATAGTCTTCTATCACATGATAGTTGTCTACAGTATGTGCACATCATACAAGGATTCAGACAATCTCACACCAAATTACCAGGCTAGTTATATTGATAACATATAATCGGTCCTCTTCCTCTGCCAAATCCTCCTCTTCCCCGACCTATGAATCCTCCTCTTCCTCCTTTATTTTATCCCCTCGAAGTATTATATTGTGGTACTCCTCCTTTCGATCCTTCTTCTCCTTGAACTTTGTATGCATTCGCGGTGCGTTCTCTCATTAGGTTGAGTGCATGACATTCCTTTTCGTCATGTTCCACTGACTTACAAAAATTACAAAATAATCTTTTGGCAGTGTTACAATACTTTTTCATCAAGGAACAAGCAATCAGGTGATGACCCATTGTTCTCAATATCTCACGCCATACCCCTCCTCCTGGGGACAATGGATCTAGGGCTCTAGTAGCCAAATATTATTTAAAGGATGGACAATCGTTCTTATGATGACCTTCCTTTCTGCATGTGACACACCAGACTTCTTCACACTTTTCCTTCCTTTAGTAATCTCCTGGAACTAAATTTTTAATGTTCTAACTACGAATGAACATGAGCCAACCTTGCGCCATTTTATCCTACAGGGGATGCTTCTAATTTCATGGTGATATCTAGCACTTATGACTGTGAAGAAATATTATATTGTGTCAATGGGCATCGAATATGTAGTAACAATCCCGCTATGAACTATTCCCTATGTCGCTCATCTAGAATCAATATCTTGAATCTCTAGTCAAAATACCATATTGATTCATTCTACAGTTGCTTGATCTCTTTTAGTTTTGTAATACACTGTGACTCAGACTTCGATTTCTGAAACTCTTTTATCACGGCTTTCCTAATGTCTGTCAACATTTTGGCTTGTCCTACAAGTGTAGTGGATTGATACTTCATATACAAGACTAATGTTCGATCTCTGAATGTCGTAACTAACTGCGCAATTTTTTCATCGTCATCCTGGACGTTCTTCACTATCCATATTGCTTCATAGACGAATAAGTGTTGTTCTATATATTATGTTCCTACTTCGTGGAAGACAGACATTCTCAAATTGGGGTCTAATCCCGCCATGGTGTAGTGTGCAGTATTCTTTCTTCGTGTCACTAATTGATTCTAGGTTGTCGCACTACTTCCACTACTCTGACTACCTTTACTACTATCCTTTCTTCCTTCACTAACCAAAAGTGTTCGTGGCAAAGTTTCAGACCTCGGAGACGCACATGGGTTCATGGTTTCAATGCAAATTTTGGATTTAGTGGTGCTAATGGTATGTAATGGATCTCCTTCTATTGAACTGAGATGATGGTCCTTTTCCTTTTCCTCTATGCACAGTGTTCCTTCAATCTGAAGCACTACACTAGTGTCTCTTTCCTCAACCTCACTATGCTTCTCTTCTCTATCAGCCACAGTCCTCTTCCTACTATACCGAAATATTTTTCAACTACGCAATACTCCAATCTCTTCTTCCATCACACCTTCTTATTCTCTTGGTATTCTCATTCCATCCATTCCCTATTCATTCCTTCTTGCATCCCTCTTCTTCATACACTCAGACCATCCTTTGGTCATCCCCAGTCCCCCTGTACACAAAGGTGCCTAGTTACTAGGGTGATCATATTCCAACTTCATAACCCCCTTATCACAAAATAGTATCTTGATCCAAGTAGACGGTGATTTCAAATATATTTCACGCAGACATTTAAATAACTCTCTTTCAATAGCACTATACGAACGGGTACAATCTATAGAAGACTTAGTAATATAACCCCCCAATACACTATCCAACCATAAATCAACTACGTGCAAGATCCAATTACTTATGGTATTAACTTATTGAATAAAATCAGGGGTCCAATTCCTCAAGACAACAGTGCAGAATGTTCCATTATTTTGAGCTAGCCTCTGTAACCACTCAGCCAAGACTTTCAAGAAATTATCAAATAAAATCTCATGTAAGTCTGTGAATACATACCTCTATCACCATTGGTTCGATCTTATCTGCGGGTTCTTATTCCGATCTATAGCAAACTCGTGCTCCTTTGCTTCTAACCCCTATGTGATCTCTTCCTTAGTTGGCCTCCACATTCCCCTCGGTCATAGATCCTAGTCCTGACAACGGAACCATTTGTTGGCCCACGGTGGGAAAACCAAGGGTTCAACATGAATTCACCAACAAAAACCCTCAGATACCGACCCTTTTGACATCACCCACAAGCAGGTGAAGTCTCATCCAAGGTATCTATGGAAACTGTAGGAACTAGCTTTCTGTATTGCTGAAGGGATGGGAGGCGGTCCTCAAAACCATTATACTTAGCATTAGTTCATTATACCTTAAATCATGTGCATAGAACCATAATAGCATGTAACATATTCAGATTAACAGACATATATTATATGTGTGCAATAAACATAACAACAAACACATCATGACACAGAGACACCATGTTTAATGTGGTTCACCCAAGATGGGCTACATCCACAACGGTTGTATTCTTATTATATTATTCAAAATCACCCATTACAAAATATGCGCACTGCGCTCATACATTATGCCCTTGTCGTTCTCCTAACTCTCTATCTATCTATTTCTCTCTTCACTCTTTCATCCTTGCATACATTGCATTACATACATTCACTACTTAGTTATTCTCTATCTCATATTTTCTCACTCTCCCACTCTTCTCTATCCCAAAACCCTTACATATTTATAGAATTACAATAGGGCTTGGCCCTTATCAATGCACCCAAAATGCCTTATGACTTCCAATAGTCTTCCTCCTTTTACGCGTGTTGGTACCAAAAGTGCACCAACTGTCTTTGCTTCTTTTGCGCGCGCTGTGTAGTTCCCAAAACTTTGTCCCAACGAGCATTGTCTTATGTCTATGTCTGGGTGTTTGAAACCTTAAAAACCCTTAGGTATGGGCTTAATTTGTCGCATTTCTCAAATTTTCCCATGGTCACATGTGTTTCCTTCAAAGAAGTGACTAGGCACTTTTTCTAGTCTTGCATGGAGTGACTGCAACCTTTTGGTCACTTGTTTCTAAAAGGAAAACCATAATCGAGTCCTACAAGGGAGTTTTTTTTCTCAGTTACTCTCAAATCTGTCTAAGTATTGGCCTAGGGAAGTTGCAATTGTTCTGCAACTAACAAGTACAAGCTTGGATAGGTGTGTCTTCCTCCATTTATTTTAGCAAGTGGATCTAGCAGCTTCACATAGTTCTCATTTTTTGTTTCATGATTTACATGAGTTTTTCCTAGTCAACAGTCACCTAGGTAGAATTCTTGTGCTTGTTACTTGCAAATCTAGTTCTGTAGTGTGTTTCTTGTTTCATTTGCATTTCTTTTGAAATCAAAAATAATTTACATTGCATAGCTATTTTTTATGAAAATTTTGGGTATTGCTTCATATATCAACATTGGCTTGCAAATAGTGACCTTTCCAATATCATACACCCCTTCATTTTCATTTTTTTATTGTGTCATGTATTTTTTTTTCATTAGTGAAAACGAAAAATTCAACATCTTATAATCACTTAGGGTTGAAAATTTTTAGGTGTCCTTGTATAAGTGCATTAGTGTTTAAAGTTTGAGATATGAAATAATTTTGGGATTATTGGTAATTACATTCGAAGCGTGAGATTGTTGTTTGCATTGAAAAGTCGTGAAAAAATAAATTGTCTTCTCTCCCTTAGATAGTTTTCATTGAAAGAGAAAGATTGTATCTTGTGCATTCTCATATTCCAGTTCTTTTTGGGTTTAAAAAGAGTCATAACATCATTGAATCCATTCCATACCTCTTTGAGTAATCAATAGCCATAAAATAGAAAGCGCTTATTTTAAAATTTATTAGACATTTTTTTTCTTTTTAGAAAACCAACATAGACGAGGACTTAGGGCCTTGGTGTACGATTGGAGAGTGAACTCTCCAAGGCCATAAACACAAAACGAGGAATTCACTAAAGAGTGCTCAAATTGTTAATAGAAAGGAGCGCTCACTGGAAAACATGAATGATTTTAGGGGCTAAATTTCGCTCATGGGCTAATTTTCTATGGTTTTTCCAAAAACGAGATTCGTTATTTTAAAAATGATTCACCCAAATTCTATAGGATAAAATCATTTACCTTAAAAATCGCCAAAAGTTTATAAAAACTATATAAAATCCTTAGAAATTTGAATATTTTTACAAAAATATCGCCAAACATTTATAGTAGGCATATGGAGGATTAGTAAGATTCGCCAAGGTTTCTAAATTTTAAAACAAATTTCCATCCTTAAAATCATCCCTACTGGAAAAGAACCACTAACACAGGTGTCAAGCACAAGGTCACATTTGAGAAAGTGGAATGATATCCCCTCTTCAATTTTTTTGGTGTTTGTTGGACGACTACGTGTATGGGGGTTTTGGAGTGGAGTGTTATCACTAATCTCTAAAATTTTGGGCTTTGTTTCCCTACACATACATCTGGTTCTAACCCATGTTTTTTCTAACCAGTCATTGATTATGAAGTGGTATCCATAGTGACCTTTCCTAGGGAATCACACAAGTGAATGCAAGTGGGAAATACTTGTGGTACCTAAGGCATACATCAAATCCCTATTTCAGTTCCCCTGGAGGGTGCCCATCTTCAAGAGGATTCTTGCACTAGTAAGGGTTGTCATGTGTGGGTTACACTAAATTTCTCTCACACCTTTGTTGGCCAAGTCTTGGGACTAGACATACCCCAAGGATTGGTTTTAGAATTCCCCCTTTTCCCAAAGGTTTATCTATTGAAAGCTTTATATTTGGAAGCGGTGTGCTCTATAGTTTTGGTGTTTACTTGGCCATAGGAATTATTTTTTCTTAGTTAAAACATATTCTTTTACCATGGTTGACCAACCTCTCTGTCGATCATGTAGACAATGAGGAATTTCTCCGTAGGGGAAAGATCCATCATCCACAAGTAGAATATTGTTGTCCACAACAAATGACATTAACCCAGTAGAATTTGAAATTCACTCATTATATTTAGAAAGGACTAATCACATGGAGGTTGAAGTCACTGAATATATTCCTCCACAAAATTTTAACCCTCCTTTGACTGGACCTTTCGACCCTATACTCATTCAACTGAATGGACCTTTTGGTGACCCTTTTTCCTAATTTATTCATTCTCACCCAATGTTAGGCATGAGTGTTTCATATAGCATGGGAGGACTTGTTCCTCTATCACCTAGTGTTATAGAAGGAGTCTCTTTGACCTCTTCCTTATCATCCATCAGTGGGATAGGTTCTTCCACCACCATGCCTAGTACATGTGGCTTCTCTATATGGATAATCTCATCGATCATTTCATTTCCTTCCATAGGTATCCCTAGAGTTAGTTTTCCCACTACATTTGTTCTAGTGCCCATGTATAGATTCATTTTTAGTGGGGGAAAGGCCTTAGTTTTACCATCAAAATTTTGTTTCCCTCTCTTTTTGGTATCCCTATAGGTGGCCTAGCAATACCAAATTTATATTTCCCTTTTGGTTGGAATGCTAATATTAGGTTTGTTCCTCCCTCCAACATATTTTCTACCACTAGGGGAAGTAATGTCTCTGGGATCCCTTATGTCCCTGAGGGAATGGGAAATAATGTCTTTGGGATCCCTTATGTCCCTAAGGTCATTAATTTCTCTACATGCCCTCATGCCCCTAGGGGTAGTTCTGTCCCCAGGGGCCCTAGTGTTTTTGGGGACAATAATATGGGGGGACCACAAAGTCTATTAAGGTCACAAGCTATGTCTTCTCTCAACCCAAATTCTTTAGCTAATACACCATTTCCTTTCCTAACAACTTTATACCTTCCTAATACTTCATGGTTGATGAATGAACCCATCAAACACCACCCTTTGTGATCGGAAATTCCCACAAAATTTCCATCTGATATTTTGAAATTTGACAAAAAAACATAGTGAAGACCCTTCCACACGTCATGACCTACCACCTATGGTTTTCCTCGAACTCCTTGGTGGATGATAGTATATGGTTGAGTCTTTTATAGAGAACCTTGACTGGAAGTGTTTCCAATTCGTACATTGAGTGACCAGGTGCTTCATATCTTGAATTTTCATCTTTAGAAAAGGATTTTCTAATGCATTTCCAGTTTCCCATTCAATACAAAACTAGAATAGAGTTTTTTATGTCATTGTGTCAAAACACCTCCACTCACATCTTCGATCATATTCATCAATGGATCGGAAAAATAGGCTCATTAAAGCTAAAATTCCAAATCAATTGTTGGCATATTGGTTTGTTAAGTCATTTTTACCACCCATGTTATGTACCTTAGATATGAAAATGCAATCCTTAACTTCAACGATAAACCAAATCACTCACACAAAAGAAAAAACACGAGAGAAATGGTAGAGAACCCTTGAAGTAGGGTAACATTGTATATTATTCCTTATGGAAGGAAAACACTACTTAATTAATGCTTGATACAATTGCAATATACTTTACCATGCTTCATTACATTGCTTATACTTTTTCTATAGTAATATCTACCTCTTGGGAACATTCTAGAAAAGCAACATTCTAGTAGGTGGAACCTTCTAATAATGTTTCATACATTCATTGTTTTCATGCTATTACATAGGGATTATTTATTAAAAATGTCCTCCATACATAATAATAAATAACAACCTATATATGATCATTCCCATTGGCTACCTCCCTATGTACCCCATATTACCCCACTAGGTGTACTACATTCCATACCCCTTTGCGTGTTTCATCCTTGAAACATGGAAAGAAACCATACAATATGATTGACTAAGAAATGTAGCTAGATGGTACCAAGCATGAGCATCCATCCATCCTAGTGAATGAGAACATGAGGTCAAATTACTTCCTTCTTATTGTTCCTTGCTATGCTACTCTGATATCTCCAAGAATTGTTTTTATTCCTCCATGTGCCTCTTGACTGCTTGCTATTCTAGTACCATATTGGGGCATAATAAGTTTTTTTATGCTCACACCCCTACCTAGATGACTATTGTTTCTCTAGGTGGTGTAGATGGTGATATACATGAACCTTAGCTCTCGGTTCTTCTTGGTTGGGTTCTTTTACATGGTGTTCCTTTGATTCATTTATAGCCTTACCTTTTTCTTGATTTTTTGCCCCTTCTTAGGGATTTTATTTATATTCTTTTGTAAGCTTTACTTCTTATTAAACGGTGGATTCTACAGTTATTTTCCCTGCAATAACTTCATTAGGTGCCTCTATGGGCCCTTCTTGCTTAGGAAGAGAAATGTCTTGCAATGTAATTTTCTTTTTCTTATACAAAATCTTCAAAAACTTATTTTTCACATTAACATTAACTACACCCATTGATTCCATCCAAGGATATCAAAGAATAACATCCACATCATTCATATCAATGGCATGAAAACCCGAATGCAACACTTATTTTTCCATGGTGAGCTTCAAATCTTTAAAAAATTGTATAGACTCACCCTCAACGTGTGTACTTTTGATATGTTTTCTAGGAACTTGAAATCTATTAGCCAAATGAACATTGATGAAATTATGCTGGCAACTAGGGTTAATAGAGACAATGACCTTTTCTTGACATCATCTTGATATGGTTAAGCAACTTCCACCAAATGGCGGTATCACCTACTAAATTACAATTTATCCAAAATTTCTAACGCTTTTTCCATAATGACTTTTAAGATTCTATGAATTCTTGAATATTAGGGCCATCCTCCTTGCCAATAAAATACATCTTGCTTGGAAGAAATCTTCTACAAAAATTGGGTTTTATAAAAATAACTTACTTTGCAATGGAGCTCTTAGAGGCTACTAAATTAAAATGGGCATAACTATGTCTATACTTCTTTGATTAGTTGTAATTACCACAATTATGAAATTCCACAAACACTTTGAATCTATTGGTGTTGATTTGACTGAAATCTGAGCACTCTAGCAAAATATATTTGATCTACAAATCATGCAGTCATCCCCAAAAAAACCCGAAAATTGTTGATTTTAAGTTGCCAATAACTTCACTTCCCGAATTTCGTTTTGAATTTTTTTTTATATTGGGTATTTTTCCAAGAGGAATTCAAATATCCAATTGGTTTTTTCTAATTCTACAAAAAATGTTTCATAATTTAACCTAAAGTATGATGCCCCCTTTTTTCCCTTGAAAAATCTGCACAAAAAAAAGATATTCCTTTTATTTTTTGCTTAAGAAAGAGATTTGATACCAAATGTTATGTACATCATATATAAAAATACAAGATAGAAGAGAAATCCTTAACTTCAGCAATAAACCAAGTCACTCACACAAAATAATAAACACAAGATAATTTGTAGAGAACCCTTGAGATAGGGTAACACCATATATTATTCCTTATGGAAGGAAAACACTCCTCAAGCGGTGCTTGATACAATTTCAATATACTTCATCATGCTTCATTGCATTGCTTATATTTTTTTATATATTAATGTCTACATCCTAGGAACATTCTAGTAACTGGAACCTTCTAGTAAGCCTTTTTACATTCATTGGCCTCCTTGGAACATTCTAGTAGATTGAACCTTCTAGTAAGCCTTCTTACATTCATTTTTTCCACACTATTACATGGGACTTATTTATTAAAAATGGCCTCCATACATAATAATACATAACAACCTATCTATTATTATTCTCATTGGGTACCTCCCTAAGTATCACATATTGCCCCCCGGGGTATACTACAACCCATAACCAAATATGTTGCTATGACAAGGGCAGTTACAGAGGAGATTGTAATCATACATGCCCAACACCTAGATTTGATTTATTCATGATCAAGCACATTGTATGATATAATTACTCATTCTCTGAGGCTATCAACAGATCCCATTAGACCCAATCTGAGACCACATGTCGATGGTGTGGTTAGTTACATCTCCAATGTTGTCATTGGCATGTTGATTGGGAATATGATTCAAATGTCTATATCTGCAAATCAACCCACAACTATGTCAACTACCCAAAGTGCTACAGTCCCCCAACAGACTTTCAAGGTGAATTTGGTCTAGTTCATTCAACCAAAGAATCCTCAACAACTTGGAGGGAAGAAGAAGAATAAAATGAAAAAAAATTCCAGGGACTATACAAACCCAAAACACTGCTACTATAAGCACTAAATATAAGAAGAAGGTAAATTTTTCCTTCAAGATTTGTGGTGGAGACCATCTCACCCACCAATGTCCTAAGATGGATGAGATTCATAGCTATTTTTCCTAGCAGGGATCCCCACCACAACCTATCATTTTGACAAATCCATTCCCTCCTCAGCAACAACAAATGGTTGCCACAAATCTTTCATGTCTATAAGGGGGCATGGCAGGTAACCCTTATCAAGGGGGAAATCAATCGAATGCAAGTGTGTACATGTGTGATTAGACAGACAACTTACAAATATGGGCTCGTAATTATGAGAATCCATAGAGTGGTTCTTATGATAAGGATATATCATCTTCCTCTCATCCTGGTGGCCCTCTATAGATAGATAAGTTATCATTCGACATAGTGCTTCACCCACCAAAGGGTGTTCTTCATAGGTATATGCATAATCCCAATGCACAAGCTACCCATAATTATAGTATTGTGGAAGATTTATCACAGGTGTCATGTGTCATATCGGCCTTTGAAGTTCTCCAAGACTACCCAATGTAGTGGAAGGCATTGTTTTTTTTCTATATGTGAAGTTGACCCCTCATACTCTCGCTTAATTACATTTAATATGCACCAAATTCAACCTAGGATCCCCCACCAAATTGCTTTTTAGATTCAATTAGTCTCACATGGGATTTATATTTTCAAAACTATGGTTGATGAAGGAGCCTCCACTTGTATTATGGTTGTGTCATGTTGGAGAGCTATTAGTTCCCCAGAGCTTTTTTTATACCAACACCATGTTAAAATCATTCAATGGTCACACTTTCAAACCTCTTGGAGTCATTGCCACCTTTCCCATGAAGTTAGGTGGAAAGATTGTCTCGTTTGAAGTCAAGGTAGTTGATGCCCCTATAGACTATAATATTTTCTTAGGAATAGTTGGTTCTATGTAATGATCACTATAGTATCCTCAATCTTTAGGGTTCTCTACTTTCCCCATGAAGGGAGGGTGGTTACTATAGATTAGTTAGTATATTGCACATCTAACACTAGGAATAACATTGGTACAAACATTTCCTTCATCAGTGGTTCATCATGCACTTGTGATAGTGTTGGTGTGGGGATGTTCAAGGATTAATCAGTGATGGATACATTAAACCTTCCCCCATCACTCACTACTCAAAACATGGTTCCTATTTGTATGATCTATTTGTGTGTCGTTGAATCCCATGGGTCCCATGATCCTTAGGTAGTTCCTATTCCTTCCAAGGTATAATCATTTGTAGCTAACATGCCACTTAGTACAGTTAGGATTGTCTATCAGATGATTTAGTTAGCATTTGTTGACCCTGATCAAAATCTCCAATAGGATGTGGAATTAAATCAGTACTCTATGCCCATGTGGGTTGTCATTACTCCTCCCAGTTCACCTGACTTCCTAGATACCAATTTTCCATCAGATGAGGACATCATGGACGTCATGGCTCCTTGTTTCTACTGACAATGTTGAGTGGTACTAGTTTCCCATTATGACAAATGACATGTATTCAAAAGGGAACTTGATGAATATCTCAAATACCATACCCATAGACATTTTGAATAAATCAAGTATTGTGGAACACATCTTGATAACTACAAATTGTTCCCCTCCAGAAATAGAACTTCATAATGCCCTATTCAAAAAATTATGTGATGTTTTCACTTGGACATATGAGGAAATGCCTAACATTGATCCCTAGATCATTGTGCGTGAGATTAAAACTTATGACAGAGCCAAGCCTATCCAAAAGAACTCTAGCTAGTTAATCCACAAAAGGAATCTACCATCAAGGAGGAGGTTGAATAATTGTTTTGCACTAACTTCATCTATATGTTTCCCTTAACTGAATGGGTATCCAATCTCATTACGATCACTAAATAATAGGCCACAATTAGGGTTTGTGTAAATTATAGGGATTTGAACAAGGCTTGTCCTAAGGATAATTATCCTGCCCCATTCATTAATCAGATTATCGATGAATGTGTCGGTAGTGTAATATTTTAATTCATGGATGGTTTCTCTGGTTATAATCAAATACATATCAAACTAGATTATCAACGCAAGACTGCCTTCATTTGTCCTTGGGGTAATTTTGCATATAGGAAACTGCAATTTAGTATTAAAAATGTTGGGGCCACTTTGCATAGGGCCATGTCACGTGCTTTTCATGACATCAAACACATCATCAAGGCATGCTTAGATGATTTGTTTACCTAATCAAAGCGATGTGATGATCATCCTAGCCATTTGTGGACCATCTTTACCATATGTTGATACTATATCATTCATTTGAATCCACATAGGTGCTTCTTTTTTGTGATTTCCAAGTGATTACTGAGATTTATTGTGTCCAGGTATTGGATCATGGTTGATCCTTTGAAGGTTGAGGCGATATTCCAATTGCCTCCTCTGCGAATTATAAGCCAATTTCAAAATTTGCAAGGGAAGGAAAAAAAATTGTGAATATTCATTGGCAATTATGCTTAGATAACAAAAGGATTCATGTGCCTTCTAAAAAAGGGTGTACCTTTTGTGTGGGACAACCAAGCACAATGCTCATTCAAAGCATTGTAGACAACCTTGATGTCAACTCCACTACTAAGTCCTCCATACTACAATTGAAACCTTTTACTCTATCTTATATCATTTGAATCCACCAATGGTATGGTTCTTGTCCAAGAAGATAATTCATAGAAGGATATTGTGATATGTTATCTTAGTAAGGGTTCAGTCGACCCTGAATTGCACTTTTCGCATGTTGAAAAGTTGGCATTGGAATTTGTTCATTATTTTCCAATGACTTAGGCACTACATTCTACTTACAGAAACCACTATTATTGCAAACTCTAACCCAATGCAACATATCTTGACCCATTATATCATTTGGGGGGAATACTCCAAATGGATTGTTATCTTACAGTAGTTTGACCTAGAGTTTGTAACTTCAAAATCCAAGAAGTCGTTAGCCTTTGCAGAGTTAATGTCTAAGCTTCCCAGAGTTAGTGAATAAACCATGGTTAATGATTCATTATTTCTTATTGACTCTTATGATCATTGGTATATGGATGTCTTGGTATATCTCCAAACCCAATGGTTTAAACCTCGGCTATCCATAGATAAGCATCGACATATAAACCATGAAGCAAAGAGTTACCTCATTATTGGTGATACTCTTTATCGACGTGGGGTAGATTTGGTATTGTGTGGATGTCTTTTCCATGAATAAGTTGAGCGTGTTTTAAATGATTTTTAATCAAGATCATGTAGCAGTCATCTTTTTGGTCTTCCCACTACCTAGAGTATTTTTCATGTGGGATATTTTTGGCCTACGATTTTCAAAGATTATATGAATGCAGTTCAAAAGTGTCATTCTTGTTAGGTGTTTACTCAAAAAATGCACAATATTCAAAGAATGTATGAAGGAATTTCAAGTGCCACTCGTGTCGAGTGTCTACTCAAAAAATTCATGCACATCCTACTCCACTCCACCCTGTGGTTGTCATTGGACCCTTTTTAAAGTGGGGGATAGATTTCATGACTTGCAAGCCTTCCTCAACTAATGGCCATGGGTACGTCATCGTGGCCATTGACTAGTTCACCAAGTGGGCTAAGGCTATGCCTACATACTTCATTGATGGAACTAGGCCTTATGGATTTTAATATCACTGTATGATTTGAGTTATTGTATGATGGTAAAATCCAACCAGAATTTGCAAAATAAGTAAGGCCAATATTATCATCCTTCTTCATAATTTAGGTAGAAACTACTGAAAATAGCATCAATTGTCCGTGAAAAAAGTATTATTATCATCTATAACCTCTACTTGAATACATAAAACATCATCAAAAATAACTATGTAAAAATTATATACCAATGGTTGTATTAATATTTTTTCCCGTAATACTTGAAGAAGTCATGGCTTAAGGTATGGTTCACATGATTCTCAACTATGATGAATTCCCTAGTCACATCCTCCTCTACACCTTTGTTGCATTTCTACAACTGAATTCAACCAGATCGATGATTTCATCTACATCACCGCCTCTCTAATCATCTATTCCAGTATCAATGCCATTCTTTGCTATATTGATATCATTTGTGATGGGGAACGGATACAACTCCATCCTCGTGATAACTTCGACCCAAATAACCTCCTTTTCTAGTATGGAAACATCCTACCCTCATCTCGGATTTTCCTCATCTCCATTCACGATAGATTTAAATTCCTCCTCGGCCCCTCGCAAATGCCAGCCATGGTTGACTTTCAAAGAAGCTATGACCTCAAGAATGAAGCTATAGCAACCTCTAGCCTCTCCAAGATGGATTTTCTTGATTCAAGAAATACTTGCAGTAACCATAGTGATAGATGAGGTTACCCACATCAAAACCAAGTACTTTCATCAACATCGATTAATTTGTATATTCAACAAAATCTATCCAAAACTTGTAGATATTCGCCAATGGATTTCTACAACCTAGAAGTCAGAAATCCAAGACGAAACCTTCATATAACCCTTGTGCTAATTGGTTTTTCCTTGTGGAGTTTGATTCTTCAAAAGATAGAGATCTCATCCTTAATATGTATCCCTAGTTCTAGTGTAGCATTGGGCTACGTATGAAAATGTGGTTCCCTTCTTTCAACCTAGATATGGACTCCCTCTCCTCATTGCTAGTTTGGGTAAAACTTCCCAACTACCTTCTTCAATTCTGGGGTTTTGACTCACTCAAAGAAATAGGAAATGATATTACTAATTTTTACTTCAAGAGTGAAGAAACATAACAAACACATATCACTATTATGCTTGTATCTATGTGGAATGGATTTCTTAAAGGGTTTTTTGGTAGAGATGAACCTGGAAACCAAAGATTAATCCTCTCGATTATGAGAAAGTGGCATTTCAATTTAGATCATACTTTGGTATTAGACACATTGTATCTCTCTATCTAAAGGTAGCAAAAAACATTAGGAATCTAGAAAAAGAGACCTACCTAATGGGTGGGAACATTAGAGCAACACCACCCAATTAATAAAAATTCTTTGTGAGTATGTAAAAAAGTAATAATTTTAGTAGAAAATAATCAACCCTCTACTACAAAGAGGAGACTTGTGAAAAGAACTCCATAGATCCCCCCAACTAGGGAGAATATGCACACCCTTTTGAATACTCAAATCTAAGTAGTGGTGGAGCATTCCCTTCCCACCTTAGAACTAGCCAAAAGCCCTAACCATCTCACCAATTTGGTATACATAGAAAAATAAGAGAAAGATTAGCCACACCCCCAAAAACATGAAGAGGTAGTCACATAAGAAATTAATGGAAACAAATCCAAACTTGATGGAAGACCTGGAAGAAAGTGCAACATAATTAGAGGAAGGTGAGTTGCGAGCATGTTGCGAGAACCAACAACACCCTTCAAATCTTAGCAAGAAGAATGGACAAAAGTTTTAAAAACATGAAAAGGAGAGAACCTTTGTAGTTGACACTAACATACATGACTCAACACTGCAATTATAATTAATTGTAATATTTAGTATGTGTTGTTTCCATGAACTAAATGGTAACTGATTTCTAAGGATTTATCCTAGCACCTCGAGGAATACAAGAACCTAGGAATGAAATGGAAAATAATTTCTTGGGAACTCCCCATCCCTAGCTAGGGAGGGGATAATACCTCGCTAGTGAAGACACTCCAATTTTTATAACAAGATCTACTTTACAATCCTTCATATAGTATAATCCATAGTCTTTAATCATCAATACAAATAACAATTTTGTTTTAAAAAAATATTGTTTCCCTCAACTTAAACTAAAATAAAATTTATTTGGTTCATATAACCCAAAATACAAATCATATTTTAATTCTTCATGATTATGTTCCATGTTCACTTCAATAAACAAAATCATCTCAAACTTCTAAACAATGGAAAATATGGACATTTTTAAATCTACAATAGAAACTCGGAAACAAATAAGATATAATTTGTATGCTTAAAATATACATTGAAATGAAAAACTAAGCTAAAAATTTGAAAATATATTCTAGCTATCATAGAATTGGATAAACCCAAAATACAAATCATATTTTAATTCTTCATGATTATGTTCCATGTTCACTTCAATAAACAAAATCATCTCAAACTTCTAAACAATGGAAAATATGGACATTTTTAAATCTACAATAGAAACTCGGAAACAAATAAGATATAATTTGTATGCTTAAAATATACATTGAAATGAAAAACTAAGCTAAAAATTTGAAAATATATTCTAGCTATCATAGAATTGGATAAAAATTATGCCACTAGTTCATAAGTATAATTGTATTGGAGGAAAGGATAAGGATTGGAAAATTATTCTAAGGGGATTGCTTTGAATACATAATATTTAAGTATAAGAAGTAAAGGAGGTTTGATTGAAAATATTAGTTGTAACTTTTTTTTCCATGTGACTAGGCATGACATACAATCACTAGATATAATGGCCCCAAAATGTTTTTTACGTCTCTTATTATACATGTTGCTTGCAGTGATATATAGTCATGAGTTCATCTGTTGAATACCTATTAATTTGATGTTGATCAAATATTTGTGAGTTCTTTCCAAAGTTTTGCATTAGGTATATATTTAAATTTTTTTATCTTCCATTAAATTGGTTAAAAAAATAAGGTCTTCTTGCCCATGTGACAGTGGTCTTCTTGGAATCCACATAACATTTTAATGTGTTTCTATTCAAACATTACTTTTATTACTTAGTTGACGACAATCTCCTTGGAATTGACACAGTGTTTTAATGGGCCTAATGGTTAAAAACATATGTTTTCTCTTAAAAGATTACAAATTCAAATCTAGAAAACGATCCCTTCTCACTCGTACATAACAATTTTGCATTGTTCACTAACAAGGCCAGAAAGGAAATTGCACCTGCATTAGTATATTGATACGTAAATCCCGAAACTTAAAACGCCTGAGTCTCTTGTACATATGACAATAATGATGTTGCCGGTAGTAAAAATCAATGACAACTTGGAGATTTTGCATCAAACATTATTTTACAATATATTTTAATGACACTCACATTCAAATTAAATGGTAACTTGGAAGTCTTAGGATCGAATATTATTTTACGGTATATTTTTAATCAAACATGTACGATTCATGCCAATGGTATTTATTCTTCATGTATTTTCACAATCTAAATCCAATGTAAAATTAGCCAACTGAATGAATTTTCACAAGCTAAATTCAATGTAAAATTACCCAACTGAATGAATTTTTTTTTAAATTCACTTCATAAAAAATTATGTAAATCAAAAGCGTGTTATAGTGTGGGGCAATGGACGTGTGTGTTATAATTCTTTTTCTCGGTATTTGTTTGTGTGTAAGAAAAACAAAATGGTTTATTCTTTTTCCAAGTTTAACCCCCTTTAACTAATGTTAAAAAAAAATGATCCACGCTTTTCCCAACTTTAACTCCATTTAATTAGGGTTTAGAAATATATTATTTTAATTATTTGAAAAAATAGTTCATGTTTTTCCAAGTTTAACCCCCTTTAACTAGGGTTTAGGTATATACTTCCATGCAGCGTTATTTAAGCAACATATAAATCAATGGAGACCCACATGTACTTCTAGAGATTGGATATGGGGTAATTATTAAAATATTTTAATAGATGGATTTTATTTTCAAAGCTTTAATTTAAGGATTACAAAATAAATCAAAATACTTATAAATATGTATAAATACATCACTCTAAATCTATAAATCTGTATAAGTATTACTTAAACCATCTTCTCATATGAAATATGAAAATGAATGATAGTGTTGGCATAAATTCTATAAATCTGTATAAGTATTACTTAAACCATCTTCTCGTATGAAATATAAAAACAAGTTGAAAATGAATGATAGTGGTGGTATAAATTTCAAATAATTAAAAGATTATGATTTCATAGTTTAATTCTTATAGAATTGTTATAAATATATAATTCAATACTTCAAATTACCTTCACGGGTGATAAGATGTCATATAATAAAAATGAAAATGGAAAAGAGTCAATTGACCATTATCAAATATATCCTTAATGAATATTAAATAATGGATAATTAGCTAAGTATGAAGCATAAAAAGGAGGGA
>JASDQU010030042.1:10519-22435 GCA_032191745.1 Picea mariana | reverse complement strand
AGAAAATGATGCTATAGATATTTACACATTTGTCTCCTTGGTGTCACTATAGAGTTGTGAAGAAGGATGTTGATCACCCGAAGAGCTTGTGATAAACTGCACCAATGAACTCAACAATAATGAGAACTTGGACATCAGTTTCAAGACTTCCCAAAACAAAAAACCAAAATGATACTACCCCTACATGAAACCAACCCCAATGCTTGGTGATTTGAGTTGAGTCTGCACACAACATAACAATGAAACAAAAAACATAGTCTAGGATTAGATATTGAAACAAAGGCTTGCCCATAGAGCTTAAAAAAATGTGCACCGACATGATCACCCAACGAAGTTCCTAAGATTAGATCCAATTCACCTAGGTTAGTTACCAAGAATTTCTCTGGTTTACACCAGAGGATTTCGTGTAATGAACTCCGATGCAAATTGGAGGAGTTCCCACCAACTTCTCCAATGAGGAACATGCCCCCCCATACTACTATTCGTATTTCGATCATCGCTGTTGACTTGGGTGTCCATTTTACATGTTCTTTATACCGTTGGAAATTTCTTTCCGAGATATACAAATTCATAGTTGTATAAATTAAGAAATTACTAGCCATTTATCTTCATTTTTCAGAATTAATATTTGGCACCTTGTCAACAACCACACAGAAAAAGATGCTTTGATCATGAGAAAAAAAACCCATAATCAAATTCAAGGAAGTTTGTATGAT
The DNA here is from genome assembly GCA_032191745.1 of Picea mariana. Classification (NCBI taxonomy): domain Eukaryota; kingdom Viridiplantae; phylum Streptophyta; class Pinopsida; order Pinales; family Pinaceae; genus Picea; species Picea mariana. The sequence continues at coordinate 21,719 of JASDQU010030042.1, read as the reverse complement.
ATTTCAACTAATTAGTGTTTCTATTCTATAGGTTAGAATGTTTTTTTCCAATAAGATACTCTAAGGCCACTCATCTGTCGTATTTTGAATGATTCTAGGTACCAGTGCCGAAGGGAGGTCATACTCAACATCCTCAAATGCGGGCTACAACTGAAAATGATAGGGAATTTACAATGGTAACGATTGTCACAACATCAGGGAGTATCGAAGAGAATTTAATTCAAACAACTGAAGAGGTGGTTTAAACCCCATGATGATCAACTATTGAATCTAGATAACATAGATGTTCCATTATCCAAACCAACCATTAAGACGGGTGTTATAGAAATATTTGCCTCACCCTATGAAAACTTGCACATAAATCCTTTTTCCATTTCCCTATGCAAACTTGAAGTCCCATTTTGCAAGTCCTAGAGCTAAAAACATTATTTTTCCACATACACGCTCCCTACCTATAGTACATCATGGGTATACGCAGGTTGCACCACTATAGCTTGCGTACATCGAGATTTGTTCCCAAAATAAAAAAAATGGTGTTGGGTTTCCATGTCACGTCACGAGATCCATGATCCTTGATCTTACATATACTAGAAACGTTCCAAATCGACCCTTCAATTCCACTTGAAAGCTACAAATAGGCCAAATCCGAGCTATGGAAAAGAGGAGAAGAATTCAACTTTGAGAGAAAAGTTACTCTGGAGAAATTATTAACTTCATATTGAGTCTGCATCCTTTTTTCCTTTTGAGTCTGAACACATTGTTCAGCCCCCATGCTCTTCCCTACTTGATTGAGAACCTCATTGTCTCTCTTATATGAGCTTGCCTTTGGTGGAGGCCCAACTGGAAGGAACTTAGTTTTTTGGTTCCGAATCGTGCCGACACAAAAGTTTGTAATTCATTCACTTCTATTGATTACATTTTAATAGAAATACTCTTTTCTCGTCCAATTAATATCTTTCAAATATTTGAATTGTTATTCCATGGGCATATTTGTTATGAATGTTGATGGACTATGCTATTGAATGTGCTAACATCATATATTATCACCATATGCTTGCGTTTCTTGGTTTTTGAGGACAAGTTGCAGGTGTATTAATTTGAGTCAAGTGCTCAATGGTGGACTTCATCGAACTTCTGGATGAGGTAGTCCTTTTATCTTTTCTTGCTAGCATATTTGTTTATATAACATACCTGAGATTAGAGTTGATTTCTGCAGTCATTTCCGTATGTTGTGGTTTAACCCTAGCCATAGAGAGATTTCCTCATTTATGATATTTATGGTACAAAAATTGGGGCTAACACCCTCAATATACATATACATCCGATCATACAATAGTCATGACATCTATGCCTATGGTGTTGGATGAGTGTCATGATAGAAAACTATGGAATTTGCAAGACCCTGAAAGAGTTGCACCCAAGCACGGGGCACACCCACCACCCACCGCTGCATAGTCTCTGATAGATCCTCCACCTGAGCCATAGGAATCCTTTGTGTCAAACAAGACAGGTTTCCCTACACGTTTTGAAGGACTCTCTCTACGTCCCCTCTCGCTGCCTCATTTCCCCGGTGCCTCCGACGATGTTGTGGAAGTCCGTCCGGTCGTCGTGGACCTACGACTGTGTCACATACATGTGTAATTAGTACCTGACATCATCCAAGAATATTTTTTTTTTCCTATACAAAAATAAAATAAAAATGAAATATTTAAAAAAACTTTGACATACCTACGTCTCTGTAGGTGGGCCCTAGTGGTAATGGCATGTCAGGATATCCTCTGAAGTCAATCCCTGTGTAAGGGTAGTCATCTAGAGCTATCACCTTATGTCTCCACCAGAAGAAGAAGTCATCGTTGTAGGGTGTTGGCTCCCTACCTCCCCCCTACCACCTCATCATCTTGGTCCACCGTGCCATGGCTGGATCATGAGGTCCCTATGGAATAATCTCAACTCTAGGTCCCAAGCATGGAACCATCTCGAAGAAAAAGATACACAGAATAGAAGAAAACCTAAAGTTCCTTTTACTACCTTGTTTGCATTATGTCAACTAGCTCTTTATGTTAGCCAACAATGAGGTGCACCAGTAGTACATCGTGGGTCTCAAGAAATCCACTAAGTAGAACATAAGTGGCCTGGATGCCTAGTGCAAAGAGGTTGATTGTGTGATCCATCTCAAAATAAGGACAACAATCTTGAGACTAATATTGCTTATCTCTCTAATGGGGAGTTGACTGTCGACCTTCTCGGTCCCTGCAATGCAATGAGTGTCTATGTATTCCTCAATTTTCATACCGCTCCCAGCTCCTCGGTATTTGAGGTTGACCACCTCACCCCGAAAAGACAATCCCATCAAGAAATAAATGTCCTTGACTTCAATCCTTAATGGTTGTCCATCAAGGTTGAATCTCTCACTATCCGGATCCAAAAAATCCACGAGCAATTGTAGCAATATCACTTGGGACCTCATACCTTTGAGAGCCCAAAAATTATATAGCCCACATATTTTCAAGGTCATTTGGGCCCCTATATCTCTCTCCACTGCAACATCTATCTCCTCATGTTCTCTTTCTCTCCACTCTAGAACCATCCTGCAAGAGACAAACCCTTTTTTGAGTTAGCAACCACTAACATACATTATTTACGAACATATACACGGGCTTTAGTGTTCACATTCACATATAGGACTATTTATACACAAACTGTATTTTAAACAACTGCGTATAAGCATGAGTATACACGAGCCGATGAACTGTAGCCCGTGTACACCTAAAGTTTCAAATTACACCCTAAATAACTTAAAAAATGGAACCTAATTACAAAATCTAATACACTGAAAAATAAAGAGGAGAGGAATATGAGTTACCTGGTCTAGACGGTCGTTGATTATGTTGCTCGTAGCTCCCACAATCACCAGTTGAAGTTTGGAGGCAATTTGGTCCAAAATCCTCTATTTGGGTAAAAAATACAAATGGTATAGTAAACATTTTTTTTTAACTATTTATAGAAAATTTTTACCCACTTTGCATAGTTTCAAACAATATTTTTTCTTAATGGACTAATATGGCAGTTGATTGAGTTAGTTTTTGTAATTTATCGAGGGATTCTTGTGGTTTTCAACACCATGTCTCCCGTTCATAACTTTGGACATGTATTTTTGTGACCTAGAATATAGGATAGGTATCCATCCACCATGCACACTTGCATCGTCCTATGACTGTCGCTCATATGCCTTAGGTGAGAACCCATTTTATAGCGACATAGAACCTTCTATCTGCAACTAGAAGTGTCATTATCAAATGGTAGAGACTTACCAAACATGGGTACCCTAGTTAGATCCTCTGCTTCATTCGGTGCCCATGCTTTTTTCCGTAGGACTGGGAGTCCTTTATAGCTAACACATGACTTTATGTTGAACCTCATTTATTACTCATGAACATGCTGACCTACACCTAGAGGACTCTCAAGCAAGTTTGATTTAAGCTCATTTCTGACTCATTTTCAAAAAGCGAAAATATTGTCGAGTGAACTTGTCTCTTTCACACTGATAAATTGGATTTGAAAGGATGTCTATTTGGTGCAAGTTTATCCCTTTTTCAAACCAAATAGAATAAGATTTTGAAAAAGGAAATTTTTTGGCATTAAGTTGTAATTTCATCTCATGCCCTTGCTTGCAGTATTAAGCCTATTGCCAATTCTCACTTTTGCATTATAAGTCATTCACCTCAGTAGTTTTCATTCTCAACCAAGTACAGAATCGTTTATATCCGTTGCATATTGAAACCCTATACCCAGGAGGAAACATTCCCCCAAGTTTCCATCTCCTGCATGCACCTCCTTGCATTGAGCATAGGTATGTTCCATTGTTGGAACTAGTTTTGCTTACTTGCGACACTCGTTTCCTCCTCTTTATCGTAACATTCATTTGACTATGAAAAAAAAAATACGGGTGAGAATGGAGTATTATCTTATATTGGTAGTAGTTGTTTTTCCTTTGAACATATCACATAATTTTTGAGTCCACTTGTCATCAAAATTTTGGGTTTAGCATGACCTTAGGAAGCTGATCTCATTACAGAGAGTTTACTCCCTCGACTGGTTACTCTTCCAGTCCCTATGGAGATTTTGATTGATGCCTCCTGCATCTCAAAGTTTCATCATTGAGTCTATGCTTCCAGAGTCTTCCATATGTCTCATGCTCTTTTTCAAATGATGTCTATCAACCTGTGTCGACCACTCCTCAGAACTCTTGACTTTGCATGTCATCCATACACTCAGTGTGTCTTAGAATCACATGAAGCTGTAGTCCTATTGCACACCCTGGTCCTACTTTCCTTATTAGTAGGTAACCTTGAACCCAACAATCGACATTTCATCATTGGTCATTGACTGGGTGGTTTCCCTTGTGTTCGACGATAAGACATCTATTCACACATTGATATTCGTGCAGTGTCTTGGAGGCCATGAGCCCTATTGGTGGTTTCCTCCCCTTTGTCAACAATTTTTCTTATTGGATGCTATTCAGAGGGTCTTTTTCATGTGTCGCTTTCACCTGACACATGCGAAAGACACACAGGGTCATTGGTTCATGAACATTTTCTTCATCCAATTTCCTCCAAATCATCAAGATCATGCTTTGTACCTCATTCTGAATGATGAGATATGCCTTAATTCTCTCCTTTCAGCGGGTCTCCTTCCATCTACTTCAGCTCATCTATTATGGAGATGAAACCTAGAGTCCTATGAGTACCTAGAGGCTTGTAGTCATTAGTGGCAGGTTCTCTCACCATCGACAGTTGGGAATACATAAATGTCTCCTGATTGATGAATTCTTCAAGTGTTCGACCCTGACTCCTTTATTCACACTTGTAAGAATGTACTCGGTGCCTTGATACCTACTTTCATTATCGGTAGGATGTCTCGCATTTGTTAACGGTATACCTCAATGACCGATAATCAAACGAAGTCTCGTTGTGTTTGACCTCAACTCCTTTATTCACACGATGTAGACTTGCACCTTTGGTGGATTGTGTATAAGACTTGTAGACATCAATTTATGGTCACAAATTTTCTGAGTTGTTGCTACCTTTCATTGGACCAATAGCTAGGTGACTTCAGTGATCACGGGAGATCAGATTGTACTCCATTATATACAGATATCTTCAGATTGATTTTGAGACTACTTTTAATGGGCCTTGTTCGTGACTATGATAGCCTTTGGCATGTAGCCACCTTTGTATTTCCTACTTTCATTATTGGTAGGCTGTCTCATTTTTTCAATGGTATACCTCAATGACCAATAATCAAATGAAGTTTCATTTTGTTCGACCTCAACTCCTTTATTCACATGATGTAGACTTGCACCTTTGGAATATTGTGTAGAAGACTTGTAGACATCAGTTTATGGTCGCAACTTTCCTGAGTTGTTGCTACCTTTCATTGGACCAGTACCTAGGTGAATTCAGTGATCATGGGAGATCAGATTGTACTCCATTGTATATAGATATCTTCAGATTGATTTTGAGATTCGTTTTACTGGGCCTTGTTCGTGACTATGATAGCCTTTGGCATGTAGCCACCTTTGTATTGCCTTCATGGCCATGGACAACTGTTTGGTATATTTTCACATGGATCTGCAGTGTAATTCAAATTAGCAACCATGTATGCAAAGTTAGTACATATTGTAATGAGAAACTAGTTCTTCCAGCTGGGTCCCCATTACTCTACTTTTGGGTCTTATAATGTATTTCGGCCATCACAAATGCTCCTCTGACCTCACACATCAAGGGGCATCTATTATAGAAAGTTTTTCCTCACCCTATGCAAACTTGCACAAAAGGCCTTTTTCCATTTCCCTATGCAGACTTGAAGGCCCTTTTTGCAATTCCCAAAGCTAAAAAAATTATTTTTCCACATATACACACCCTACCTATATTACAACATGCGTATACGCAGGTTTCACCACTACAACCTGTGTACATAATGATTTGTGACCAAAATTAAAAAATAGTGTTGGGTTTCCATGTCACGTCACGAGATCCATGATCCTTGACCTTCCATATATTGGAAACGTTCTAAATTGACCCTTCAGTTCCAATTGAAAGCTACAAATAGGACAAATATGAGCTATGGAAAAGAGGAGAAGAATTCAACTTTGAGAGAAAAGTTACTCTGGAGAAATTATTCACTTCATATTGAGTCTGCATCCCTTTGTCCTTTTAAGTCTGAACACATTGTTCAGCCCCCAATATCTTCCCTACTTGATTGAGAACCTCATTGTTTCTCTTATATGAGTTTTCCTTTGGTGGAGGATTGAAGTGGTCGAGGACCAACTGGAAGGAACTTAGTTTCTTGGTTCCGAACCATGGCAACATAGAAGTTTGTAATTCATTCACTTTTGCTGATTACATTTTAATAGAAATACTCTTTTGTCGTCCAATTAATATCTTGAAAATATTTGAATTGTTATTCCATGGGCGTATTTTTTATGAATGTTGATGGATTATGCTATTGAATGTGATAACATTATATATTATCACCATATGCTTGTGTTTCTTGGTTGTTGAGGACAAGTTGCAAGTGTATTTCTTTGAGTCAAGTGCTCAACGATGGACTTCATCGAACGTCTAGACGAGGTAGGCCTTTTATCTTTTCTTTCTAGCATATTTGTTTATATAGCATACCTAAGATTAGAGTTGATTTTTGTAGTCATTTCCATTTGTTGTGGTTTACCCCTAGCCATAGAGATATTTTCCTCGTAACAACGAAAGAGGAGAACTATAGACAAAATCCATGATGACCCAACAACACTAGGAGACAAATTCAAAATGAAACTGCCATCCTATTCCGTCATCTCCACAAATAGGATAAAGATGAAAGTTTGTAAATGAAATGTCACGAGAGAAGGCAAAAGACCAAGGGTCACATTGAACCTCAATAAATACTAGAATTGAACCCAAATAAAGGGATTTTTGGCTCTTCAAACATTGTACATTTATGAATTATTTTGGGAAGAAAATGTCAACTAAAATTGAGGAGTTTTCCATGGAGCTTGGATGCTGAAACTATTAATATTGAGAAGTCCTTAGGGCCATATTTTGATAGAGAGAAAAATTTATGTGCATTGTTGTTTGTTGTGAACTACTTCCAACAGAATTTTTTTTGTTCACATTGGTTGTAAGAGCATGTTTATTTATAGACTTTTCTGATGCAATTAATGTCTTTCTTGCAGTTTTGATTATTCTTTCTCATGTTTTATGTCCCGAGCATATGAGCTGTCGATGTATGTGAAATAGTGAATTAGAATATTCTGGTTATATATTCATGTGCATGTGTTATTGAAATTTATTTCTTCATTAAAACTATCCAGGTGAAGCGATTTGTAGAGTTAGTTTCATGCCACTTCCCATTTGGTTACGAATAATCTGCTACTGGCTAGGATAGAATAGGCTTAGAGTATATTATATTTCCTTCATGCATTTACATAGTCTTCATATACATATTTTGTTTGCATAACCATCCATCATTCATCTTCATCAGTGGACCGAGCAGGAACTGACAAAACCAAAACCAAAAATTATTGCTGGGCTATAATTTGGATGGGTTCCATACTCCAAACAATGAGAGGTCTGATTGGGACTTCTTACTAGGGGTAACCCCTGCTATTGACAAAGGGTTATTTTGCACCCATCAACAAAAATGCCACTAGAAGGAGGGATGGATGACAAACCTGCCTGTGTGGAATCATTTCACTTAATTTTTAACTAGCCCATGACTCCTCTCTGTATCTCTTTATGAGATGACCCTTTGAGTCTTTTGAGACCCACCGGGGCCATTTCAGTCAAGATAGTCAATATCTTGTCAAACTTAAATTTTGATGGTGAAGGCCATGTGTCTGCACTCAAGCACCTTAATCAGTTTGACATCACTCGATGAAATCTGAAGATTGTCCCAGATAATGGAACATGCAGACTATTCATCCTCACATTCAAAGGGAAGATTAAAACCTGGTTTAGGAATTTCCCAACGAAATTGATTTATAGATGGAAAAAATTTATGGAAGTCTTTATCGCTGATCATGAAGATTATGTTTATGATGAAATCCTTAATGAAGTTGCATAAATCCATAGGCTCAGAAACAAATATGTGGATAAATTATTCCTAATATTTATGCAGATTTATTGTAGATTTCTTGAAAATGACAAACCCTCAGACCAACAAATCCTTAATTGGTTTTCATATCTTGCCTCTATTTTTGAAGAGTGTGATTTGGATGATCAAAGCATCTCTCATTCACAAGATTCAGATCCGACCATGAAGGATATGGGAGACATAATCTCTGACCATCACTCTGTCACAACTATGGGGGAATTTGTACTAGAAATATTAAAACCCTTGGCCCCAGAGTGTGAACCATTTACTGTCTCCCCTTCAAAAAATCATGAATATACTTTGGTCTGCGAAAAATCCCTCATTGAAGAAATCCTATCATTTTCAGAATTTGAAGACATTCTTTCACTTTGCACAAATCTGTTTGACGATAATCACCCACATGAGCACCAGCCAGGACAAGAAGAGTGCCCAGCCCTAATCAGTCAATCATTCTTTCTTAATGACAATCCATACATGAAACATAATGTTATCAATCCAACACAATCTAAAATTTATGACCTTGATGCAAAGATGTTAATTGCAGAAAATGAAAAGTGTGCAGAGCATAATGGGATCTCGAATCTCCATGAAGAAAGTACATCAAATGTAAAACCCATCACCATACAAGTTACAAGAAACATTGAGCCGATCCAAGAACCTCTGTCAACTCAATCTACTCTAGAATTACATGTTAATTCCCATGGGAAAATTCATCAATCGTCCTCGAATGCTATCTCAATACTCCACACTCTTCACATGATTTTGTTGATGTCATAGGAGAAGATTTGGAGTCATATTTCTCTCAATGTTTCCCTCGAAAAATCAACTATCATATCTCCTCTCAGCATGCAAAATATGTGAAATTTAGACCTAGGGATATTTGCATCGATAGTGAGGCATTCCAATTTCAACCTCTACTTATGTCAAGTTCTTATTGTCTTATTTCAATCCCTGGAATGAATGATTCCATCCACTTCAAAGCTCTCTCACAAGGTACATTGCACACAAATTTCATTCACGAGTCTCATCAGGTATGTCACTTATTTTTGATTTCCTTCCAACAATCCTATACTAATCATTGCAAATTTTATGATGGAATTAAGTCTTGGTTGGCGGAATCCTACATGTCTACATGTACCATGAATCATAATGCTTCCAAATTCAACTTGTTGGGTGGAGACTTTCTTGAATCAATTCTTCTTATCTTTCATCCTTCACTGCTTCATTCTCTACAATTGGCCTTCAATGAACATGTGATTGCAAGTTTGGAGTTACTTGATTGGATTCACTGGCACTATGCTTACACCTAGCTTCCCTTTAGCCAGTGCAAGGTAGGTCAAGAATAGGATTAGCACAATTCCTTTTCTCCCTTTATGCTTGCATAGCTTAAATGTTTTTTTTTTCATTTGAATAACATAGGTTTGGTTTATCTTGATTGCTTCAATAAAGGCCACTAGCTGCGATTAGTATAGTTTGTAGTTCATGATGAATTGCTTTAGTTTAAGTTCCTTTTTTGAACAAAATATTTTACTTTCCATTTAATGCATTTCATATTTTGTCATTTGACTAAAATCTTGGCTCAATCTTGGTTTTCGTCCATCTTCATGAGGAAACCATGTGCATGAATTCTTTGAGAAGTTTAGCTGCAAGATTCATTTGTTTCAACAACATTCTCTTTGATGTTGATAGTTGGATATCTAGTTACCCTAATATGCTAAAAGAGCATCTATTGAGGAATACTGTACATCTTGGCCTAGTTTGAAACTGGATTGAAGGAATCACATCAACTTTTCACAACCTTTCTTAGGATTATCTCTATTGATAGAAGGTGTGCTTATCCTCGAGGAACAAGTCATTTAATTTTTAGTCTTTCCCTAATCCATCTCAAATGATATCTAATATCAAGAATACTAATCAATCAAGTGGTTCTCAGGCACACTTCTTTAGGGAAGAACAGATGATCACAAAAACTATAGCCATTTACTTCCCAAAGGGAATATTTCCAAATAGATTTTGATAAGAGAAAGATATATCCACTTGAAAAGAAGGAAAATGTTTGATGGAGACTCACATATTCAACGAATTTCATGAAATATGCACTTTCACAAATGGAACTATGGTCAATAGAACATATTTCTTTGTAGCATAAAGTTTGGAGCTGGAAGAAGTGGAGAGGAAATGAAGATATTGCAAGGCCAAAGCAGATAATTATGATGGAAAACGAATTGGAGTTCTAGCCAACCCTCCCCCCATATCCCAAGGATAAAAATATGAAATGAAAGTTTTCATAAAATATGGATGAAAAATTCCATTCTCAGACATTAGTGCTAGCACCAAAGATCATCTGAATGAAATAACATGAGTGTTAACTTTCACACATATTAGTCTTATCAAGAGGCTATAAACTTGTGACTGGTTGGGATGCATGAATGTTCTTGAAGCCACTGATAACAATTACATTCATGATATCTGTCTCATATTACTTTTTGTGTCGAATGTATATCTTTGATCATCTTTTATCCATGATTTCTTTTTCAGTTGCAGCATGGTCTTGGGCCGAGTTCATCTCCTAACTCTGAACACGTCTCTTTACTTTCCTCCCTCATCATATTTTCTCTTGAAGGAAATCCATTTTAATTTCCGTTTGTCTTATGATCCATGATTATATTTGATGACATACATACATATCACCTCCATTTGTCTTTTCACAAGCATGAACTTCACACTAGAAATGAGAACGAATCAACTTGCATCTCTTTCCTAGCTCATGAGAAAAATTACCAGTCTCTATTTGAATATGAATCAGGACTATTTCAGAATATTGTGACAACAATCTAACCATGAATGAACATAGTGGTTAATCAACGATAATCATTTCATATTGGCTAGAGAGAGGATCCTATGTAGTGGGTGAACCATCCACACACTAAGTAGTTGCTGATGTGAATGGTCAAGTGTCAAAGTATAAAGAATGAAAACCAAAAGGGATACCTTTGTGTATCCAGGTGCAAAAAATATTCAAATAAATCTCAATAACTTGCAGCCATCCCTT
>JASDQU010030040.1:35489-52989 GCA_032191745.1 Picea mariana | reverse complement strand
AAGGGATATTATGATTCTCCTTAAGAGTTTTAAAATTAAACTTAAGGATGGTTTTTAGAGTGAGACATAAATGGGGAGTAAGTTGTATTGAAAACTTAGGATTTTTTGTGCCTATGATATTGACGACTTCAACAAGTGTTATATGATAATGATGCAATTGAAATAAGACAACTTACAATGGAGATAAATAAGAGTTTAATTGCATAAATCCATGATAGAGATTAAGTAATCGTGTTAGGTATGCATAATATGATTGTTTTATATTTTTGGAATTTAGACTTTTCTTTTCACTAATCAGGTATTCTTGTTGACAGTGTGATTAGAGGTTGAATTAAACGAAAGTTGTGAGTCTAACTTGAAACAAATTGATTATTTTCCGTTAACATTAGTATGTTTATGGTATGAAAAGTTTAGCAATTTCTGGATAAAGAAAAAAATGTGTGGATTCATCACATGCATGTTAAGTGGAATTTCTTTTTATGCTTCACGATAAATTATATAAGATGTTCTTGTTCGATTCACGTGGATGATGCTTAATGATTGTTTAATCATGGTAGATTATAATTTGTGTTTAAAGAATTTATGATGGGTATCGTTGTTCATTTAGTCATGAAATTTGGAGTATGATTGTGGTTAAGGGAACTAGATATCTCCTTATTCTTCAGAACAATCCACAGTCCTAAGGCCTTAAATGGTCAAAACCAGTCGGATGAATCCTAGACTTGAGTGTTGATTATGTGTCTTGGAGGTCCTAGCCTTGCAGGATAGGTTGGGAAAATAACTACCTTATGTTATCTTTATGTGATATGGTTGATCTTGAATAATAATGATGTTGTATTCATATTCTTGATTGTGTGGTGATGTGATGAGATTTAATGTGTAGTTATTAATGTGTTGTGTCTCATATCACTTCATGTTTTAATAGTTGTTTTAAAAAAAATAAAAATATTTACCTCTACTATACTCACTTATTTGATGTCATAACAGAGGGGACATTACATATGGTATCAGAGCCGGTTCAACCATGTGAAATTGGATCATTACACCTTCCACTATGATAAATTAAATGATTATAGATATATCACTAATAAATTTTGGAATTTTCCATGTCGATAATCATGGTTAGAAGACACAGGATGAGCAGGTGTCGTGGTGCGGGATGACGAGGTATGCCTCCTCTGAGTGTATTCATGCCAAAGGGATCTAACCCTCAGGGATATGAGTAGGCTGCTGAGGAGGAGCATGTTGTTGTGGGAGATGTGGTAAGTATGATGGCATCCTTTCAGAGGATGTTAGAGGCTTTGATCAGTCGTCTTGATCAGGATGAGGGTAGGACATTTGTACCCAATGAGGATTCACAACACCCTCTAGTGAAAAGCAATAATGTACTCAGGGAACTCGAGAAAGCTAAGTTCTCGAGCTCATGGGTGTCATGGATGGTTTATCCGTCGAGGCATGGTTGGAGAACATGGTGATGTGCTTCGCACTTCGTGATTACACCTCCAACATGAAGGTTTGCATGGAAATATTTCAATTGAATGAGAGCACTCTACTTCGGTTGAAGACACTCCTACCTCAACTAAACATGGTAGACAAAGACATGTCATGGGAGTCGTTTGAGGAATGGTTATGGAAGAGTTTTTTGTATGAATAATTCATTGAGCATCATCTTAATGAGTTGAACGAAATATGGCTAGGTGGTCTAGAGTATGAGGCCAAGTTCATGGAGCCACTTAGGTATGCTCCACATCTGAACATGGAGAATTTAAAGGTCAACAAGTTTGTGACCGGCCTTAACTTCAACATTCATGTGAAGGTGAGGATCCTGATGCCTTTGACATTGTAGGATGCAGTTCAGAAGTCCCTCATAGCGGAGTAAGAGCTTAGCAGTGGGGAAACTATTATTGATTGTAGTATTAACTTGGGAAATTTTGTAATAAAGGTAGACCTTATGTCATGATCTTAGGGTCTTATGACATAGTGATTGGTTTGGAATAGATAGAATCACATGATGTAATATTGTTGACTCTTGAATCTGTTAGGAACGAAATGACAACCTCATGAGGATGTAAATCCCCTTGCATTTTTTTATAGAGGATGTAGGACGACAGGAGGAGCAAAGGCAAGCAAAAGATCAAGAGTTGGGATTGAATGGTAGCCAAGTTGAAGGCGAAATTCATGCCCAAGGATTACCAGATAAATTTGTTTAGGAGGATACAGAACCTAAGACAGAGGGGATTGACTGTGAAGGAGTACACAGAAGAGTTCTATAAGTTGAACATTAGAGTTGGACAGAGGGAGAGAGACAAAGAGAAATTTGCCAGATACATTAATGGATTGAGGTACGATATCCAAGATGAAATAAGCATGGCGATAGTCAAAACTATAGAGGATGCATATCAGATGGCGCTGAAAGCAGAAGAGAAGTTGGTTAGGAAGAAGAGTCAACAGAACATAGGTCGAAGCTTGAAAATAGGCAAGGGAGTTTCCCAAGATAAAGCACAGAAGCTCAAGGACGAGGCAGAGAAACCACATAGTCACTCTGAGAGAGGAGGAATTTCCTAAGGAAGGCAGAGTGGTGGTAGAAGTTCTTTTCCAAGGAGAAGAGGAAGAGGCAGAGGAGGATAAGTGAGATGTTATGCCTGTGGGAAAACATGACATATGTCTTGGGATTGTCTCGAGAGAAAGAAAGGAGGTGAATCTCACATCTCATAAGCACGGAAGCAATATGCTGAGATAGAAGGTGCATAGGATGGAAGGTCATTAATGATGTAGAAGGTTCTTTGAAGTAAGATCCAGAGATTGAAAAACCAGTACAAAGATACAATTTGTTCAGGACAGCTTGCAAAATGAAGGACAGAGTTTGCAAGGTGATAATTGACAGAGGTAGCATTGGCAACTTAGTATCCATGGAGATGGTGGAGAAGATAGAGTTGGAGACGACTGCACATCCAACATCATATAAGGTCTCATGGTTGTATAAAGGTCATCAGGTAACAGTCACTCAACAATGCCTAGTTAATTTCAAAATAGGAGGATATAGGGATGAGATTATATGTGATGTGATTCCTATTGATGTATGTCATGTTTTGTTTGGAAGACCTTGGCAGTATGACATAAATTTTATTCATGATGGGAGGAGGAATACATACACCTTATAGAAGAATGGTAGGACACACATGTTGTTGCCAATTGAAGAAAAGAAGGTGAAGAATGAAGCTAGCGCGAACATACTTCTCATGAGTGGGAAGGAACTCCTGAATGAAGTAAAGAAGGAACAAGAGATGTAGTTTGTTGTAGTGAGGAAACCAAGGGTTATCCTTACCAGTACTTAATTGGAGGATTTTCCTGAAGAATTTCATAAGTTGTTAGAGAATTTTGTCGATATTGTAGTGGATGAGTTTCCAAACTCATTGCCACCTATTAGAAGCATCAATCATCATATTGAATTGATACCAGGAGCAAGCCTGCCGAATAAAGCAACATACAGGTTGACACCTCAAGAGAATGAGGAGGTAAAGAGACAGGTTCAAGATTTTTTAGACAAAGGATTGGTTAGAGAAAGCTTGAGTCCATGTGTAGTACCAACTGTATTAAGTCCAAATAAGGATGGAGGATGGAGAATGTGTACGGACTCAAGAGCCATAAATAAGATTACCATCAGATACAGATTTCCATTGCCAAGGATGGATGACTTGATGGATTTCCTGAGTGGGGCCAATTATTTTTCAAAAATAGATTTGAAGAGTGGATATCACCAGATCAGGATGAGAGAAGGTGATGAGTGAAAAACAACATTCAAGATGAATGAGGGGTTATATGAATGGCTTGTTATGCCGTTTGTCTTAACAAATGCCCCGAGTACTTTTATGAAACTGATGATGAAGTGCTAAAGGATTTCATTTGTAAGTTCGTGATTGTGTATCTAGATGATATATTGGTGTTTAGCAAGAGTAAAGAGGAGCACTTGAGACATTTAGCATTGGTAATGAGGAGGCTGCAACAAGAGAATCTGTTAATCAATCTGAAAAAGTCCTCTTTCTTGAAGACATAGCTCATATATTTGGGTTTTGTGATTTCTTCAAACGAGTTGAAGATGGATCCCGAAAAGGTGAAAGAAATCAGAGAATGGTCGTCACCAAATAATATCTTTGAGGTAAGAAGATTCCATGGATTAGCAAGTTTTTATTGGAATTTCATCAGAAATTTTAGCGGGATTAGTGCTTAGATGATGGATACAGTGAAAAAAAGACACAAGTCTTTCAAATGGATAGAAGAGGCTGAGAGGAGATTCAACATATTGAAGGAGAAGATAACTGAACAATTGATTCTGGTTCTGCCGGATTTCGAAAAAACATTTCAGGTAAGATGCGATGCGAGTGGAGTTGCAATTGGAGCGGTCTTAAGTCAAGACAACAAACATGCTGCATATTTCAGCGAGAAGCTGAATGAAGCCAAAAATAAGTACTCCACATATGAAAAAGATTTCTATGCCATAATTCAAGCATTGAAGAAGTGGAGATATTATCTTGTACCAAAAGAGTTTATTTTGTACAACAATAATCACGCTTTTCAATTCATAACCAGACAGGAGAAGTTAAACCAGAAACATGCCAAATGGATAGAGTTTATGCAAACTTTCACTTTTGTCATTAAACATATTTCTAGAAATGCTAACAAGGTTGTGGATGCATTGAGTAGGAGGATTTTAATTCTGCAGGAATTTCAAGTCAAGACCTTGGGGTTTGATCACCTTAAGGAAATGTACCATAGTGATCTACATTTTGGAGAGGCATATGAGGCATGTGCGAATCCTATGCTCAGAGATAGAAGCCAGTGGGATGAATATCTTATTCAGGATGGATTACTATTCAAAGGATGCCAGTTGTGCATACCAAGATGCTCGATGAGGGAGAATTTGATGAAGGAAAAGCATAGCGGAGGTCTAGTCGGACACTTCGACCATGACAAAACATTTGCTCAATTAGCCAGTTCATATTATTGGCTGGGTATGAGAGCATAAGTGAAGAAATTTGTGAAAAATTTTAAGATTTGTTAGTATGCCAAGGGGAAGAAATAGAACACTGGGTTGTATCAACCATTGCCTATTCCAGAGAGGCCTTGGGATGCAATACACATGGATTTTGTGTTGGGATTGCCAAGGACACAGAGAGGGAGTGATTCCATATTTGTGGTGGTGGATAGATTTTCAAAGATGGAACACTTTATCCCATTTCAGAAGACCAGTGATGCAGCACATGTTGCAAATTTGTTTTTCAAAGAAGTTGTGAGACTCCGTGGATTGCCCAGGAGTATAGTTTCAGACAGGGATACCAAATTTGTTGGTCATTTTTGGAGAACATTGTGGAAAAATTTGGGGACATAGCTATCTTTTAGTTCTACATATCATCCACAGACAAATAGACATACTGAAGTGGTGAATAGAACCCTAGGATATTTACTAAGGGGTTTGGTCACTAAACACCATAGTTAGTGGGATCAGATTCTAGCACAAGCTGAGTTTGCATATAATGATTCGGTGAACATGATCATTGGGAAGAGTCCATTTCAAATCGTGTATGGGATGAATCTGAGAGGAGTTTTGGAGTAAAGAGATCTGAAGCAAAGTGAGTTTAGAAGCACGGAGCTGAAGAATTCGTTGTAGAGATGCAAGAACTTCACAATCAAATCAAGGAGCAACTGAAGAAGAGCAATGATGAATACAAACGTAGATCTGATCAACACAAGATAAAGCTTGAATTTGAAGTTGGGGATCAAGTTCTAGCACATTTGAGAAAGGAAATATTCCCGAGGGGAACATATAATAAGCTAAAATTGAAAAATATAGGGCCATGTACAATCTTGAGGAGGTTTGGCGAGAATGCTTATGAGTTAGAGTTGTCGGAAGATGTGGGTATATTGCCCATATTCAATATTGCATACCTGTATCCGTACATGGAAGATTGAGTTGAAAGGTCTGAACATCAAAGAAAGATCCAGTGGGAGAAACATAGGCCTATAGCAAAGAAGATGTAGATGGAAAATATCATAGATCGACGAGTTGGTAAGAAAACTAGAAGGAATATGTATTTTGAATACTTGGTGAAGTGGAAAGGACAACCATTAGAAGATGTCATCTGGGTTAATGAAGCAGAGATCCATAAGCATGGAAGATCGGTGTAGGAGCTCATGGATAGGAGTCCCTGAATTTTTCAGCCAAGGAAGTATGATGCAAGAGCATCGCCAACAAAGCACAAGCGTGGAAGACAGTTGGGCGCACTAGCACACATTTTGAAATATTTTGAATTTCAAATGATTAATGTATTAATGTGATATCTGACAAATTTTTTGGGAGTTGTGAACGAATTTAATGATCGGAGGCTGGACCATCACGAAAGATTGATGGGGGAATGTATTTTGCTTTAATATGAAAGATCACAGTACAAATTTGGAGCTTGCACTCTCATCTGTCTGACTCGATATTTATTGTAACAAGTGTTAAGTAGTTGATAGCATTCAATTCCATTAAGATAGTGTAGAATAGCTGGAGGGAAGACTCGAAGAGCACCTCTTTGTATAAAGCTTCGTAATATTTTCCAAGTAGAGGTTGTTGATAATTGTTGTTGATGATCGTTGTTGTTGCGGATAGAGAGGAGAACCGAGCAAAATCTGAATCTATCTTGTATAGGTTAAGGAGTAGTGAAGAACAGTGTATGCATGTATACAAGTTTCAATTGGATGAATATAAAATAGATATATTGTCCCAAATATGTGTTGGTTATGTGCCTATCTGAATGAATGGAAGAGTCTATGCTATTTTTCTATTCTCTGTTATTTATGTTCTTATTTCCATGATTGCATTTTCTTTGTTGAATGTATGAGTCATTGCGAGAAGTAGATAAGTTTCAATCACTCTCTTCAATGAGAGAGTGCAAGGTGTGCATAGTGTCTGTAAGGAGTGCGTGACCGAGTCTATTTTGACTCGAGATCTCAGAAGAGATAGGGAACTTATACGTATGCAAGGAGTGCATCGATGTCTGCAAGGAGTGTGTGACAGAGTTTTCATACTCGAAATCTCAGGAAGGATAGCATGATTTTAGTCAGGAGATATAGAAGCGGTTGGAGAACAATTGCAAGGAGTGCGAAGTCATTCACAGAAGAGTGAGCATGGATGAAAGTATGTTGCAAGGTGTGCACAGGCCAGGAATTTGACAAAGGGTCGAAGAGATTGTTCAGAGGAACAAATCGAAGAAGGAAATATTAGGAGGAAGAGCGACATAAATCTTCATGGGAAGAAGTCCCTGGAATCTTCACTAAAATCCAGTGAACAAGATTCATTCTCAGAAGGAGACGAACGATCCCAGACCACCGGATTTGGTGAAGTTGCAAGGAGGAGAACTGTGAAATATTTCGGTACTTCGGAGGTTCGACAAGTTGAAAACTTGACAAAGACCGAGTCGCAAAGTCTGAAGTCATGATTCAATATTGACCGTTGATCACAGGAGAGAACATGGCAACGAATCGAGGAGTTTGGGAGTCATAAGGTCGGGGGTGCGAATGGAAGGTCTAGAATTCACTAGGCTGTGAAGTCCAAACCACAGTGGGGCCAGCAAATCCAAGGAGATGCGTAGCGGGAGTTCGGAACCTTGGAGAAGAGTGTTTCAGGTAAAATTGAGGGAAGGATTCAGGATATCCCGAAGTCTGAGTCACGAAGAGGTAAACCCACGGTTATAGCCATGGTTACTTGTGGGAGGAACCTGTGTGTGTGGGTAAGATAGTTTCGGGTGCCCGTAGGGACCCAAGGAGTCGCTCCAACTTAGAAATTCAAATGATCCAAGACTAGGAGGTCAAGCATCCCTTTGGAGGTAAGGGGGTTTGCATCATTTATGGATTCTGTAAATTTGGGAAGGTTACATATTTCTTAGGTTAACCTCTGAATGAGATTTCCCCTTTTTATTCTTCAGATCACTCTTCTCAATAATTAATTTATTAGATTCACTATCAAAGACAATGCTCTAAAACACAAATGATTCTTCTTCATCAAAGATGTCATTCTCAATTATTTCCAAGGACTGATTCTAGTGGGTTGCGCCTCCTAGATGATCAATGCTAGGAAACATTTTCTCAATGTCATCCTCGAGCTCCATATATTCAAGGGAGAAGTTATTGATGTCACTTTCAACATGATGTTATTCTTCCTATTGTACAATATTCTTTCTCTTCCTCCTCATAGGGAGTTTATGTGAGCTTTCATTTTTTCCTGGAGGGGGGTTCTTGTCTCCTCCTCCTCCTAAACTACTGTTGATTACTTTTTTAGATGGGTGGGCCACTGGAGCATTTCTCCGAGATGTTTTATTTTTAAGATTAAAAGTTGGGGATTGGGCACTCTTCTCGCTGAGACCCTTTCCTCTATGTTTGTAAAATTCATTTGTACTGAGTACAGTCTCTAGGTCGCCAACAGTGTGGGTAGGGTTGCTCAGGTTATTATCTTCTTCTTCTACTAGAACAATGTGGATAAATGAATTGCTAAAACTCACTGTTAACATATGTTCCACAAAGATTCTGTTAGGGTCAAACCCTATAGTCTTTTCATGATACTTGAGATTCAAGTTGTGGAAGTGGTTTGCAAATTCATTAATTTTGTTCATACTTCTGAATACAAAATCCCCAATTTTCCAAGACAAAGGTATGAATTGCATTTTTCATTTCTTATGAAAAAAGTGCAGCCATAAATTATTATTCCTTACAACTTCTATAACAAACATTATGTCAGATATATGGCATGGAAGAAAGGAGGTATTTTCCTTAGAACTGAAAATCCTGATGACATTGTAATTTTCCATTTGCTCCAAAGTCCCCTTTTTATCCAAGAATTTACTTTCCTAGGCGGATATTCTCGGAGTGTATTTTCCAAACAACAATCCTTTGAGAACCGATACAAAGTTGTTGAAAAATTCATAAAAATGCAGTGAATCTTTCTGCCTCCATAAAGCTTGGTACCAAAAGGTCACAGGGTCAAATTCACAATTCACTTTCTTGCATATAGACAATTTAGGAAACTGACAGCAATGCGCTATCGCAAAAACCAAATAAGAAGACATAAATAATTTTTTATCCTTTTTATACTGAGACAATTGGGAAGAGATTTCAATGGAAATAAACTTTCCCCAATCGAAAATGGCATGCTCCATGATGGTAAAATATACGATATAAATAATCATACATGAAATGTTGGCAATATTTTCTTGGCCCGTAACTCTGGTAAATAACCAGGAAATTTCCCGAAAGGGGTTCTTGAACAAGTTAAAATGCAATCTGGTAATATCTTCAAGGATGGCCATGGGATTCTCCAAGAATTTAGTTAAGAGATCCAGGTCGTTGTCATGTTTTTTCAAGAAGTCATTGCAATCTTCACCTTTGAAGGTGAGTGTTAGCTCTGGGAGTTTCATGATTTTACAGAACACTTGAGGAGAAAGAGACACGGGAGAATGGTCTTGTATTTGAATCATCCATTGACTTGGTATATACTTCTCAGCACACCAAGAAAACAGTTCTTTGCATTAAAAAACTTTAGGAACACAGCCTACACGAGAAATTTCGGATGTCCAAATTATTTCCTTCTGAGCAGAAGGGGATGAATAGTAAGAATACGCTCTAGACCATTGGAAATCTTGGTCCTCATGTCCAAAAATGTTCAAAGTATCTTCGTAGAACTGTTGTTGAGTTGTTGCTACCATCAGTTGACGAGATATTTCTTTTAATCCTAATAATGTTTGAAATGAGCGCTTGAGAGAGATAATATAATATTTTGTAAATCGTTCTTTAATGTGACTTAAATGAGAAATATCCTCGAGCCCTTGGCTTATTAATGACAATTTTTACGGGACGGATGAGAGAAAGTAGCATTTGGGATTTTTGTGAACCCTCCAACTTGGGAACCTGTCAACCCACCATTGCAGAATGTTGAAAAATCGCTAAGTGTTGTAACGCAGTCAGTCGGACTTAATGCAGGAGAGATGAGACTTAGGAGCTCGGGGAGTTCGATGGTCAAAATGTAGATTGCAGATAATTTGGGTACAAAATGTAATCATAGAACACGGGATATGAAAGCTTGAAACTTGCCAACCCGAAAACCCCCGACTACAAAAACCGCTAAGTATAGGATAATGTGGCGGTTGATCGAACTCGTGATGTGAGAGTGTGGATTGAGATGAGGATCCATGAGTTCGCCAACCCACGAACCCACGGTTTTGGAAAAATGACTAAGTATAGTAATTGGAAAGGAAGAATAGAAGGGAAAAAAGAAAAGGGGAATTTGGGTAAGTATAGAAGAGGGAAAAAGAAATGGACATAAGAAGTTGGGAAAATAGAAAAGGGGAGGGGAATTTCGAAAGAAGGAATTGATCTCAACAATTGGCTCCAATTGTGGGATGATAACCCCCTGTGGGTTTTCAAGAATCTAGATCCTTTCATGACCAGGTGCTTCCACCTATTGGGCTATGGAGTCAGAGTAAGAACTGAAAAATAAAACTATGTACAATGAGAATGAGAAAGTCTTGGGGGAAGAAACCTTTTAAATGTTTCCTATTGACAAGAAACATTAATATTTTACCCTTCATGTCTTGGAGAATATAGGAGTTAAAACCCAATATCTTCTCAATGATGTATGGTCCGATCCATAGTGCTTCAAACTTTGTATGCATTAACGGTTTCTCCTTGGCCTTGTTCCAAAGTAACACCAGATCTCCCTTTTGAAAATTCTTTACAGTTGTGCTCTGATCCAAATATATTTTGACACTCTGTTGCCTTTGAGAATTTTGATTCAGGGATTTTCTCCATTCTTCTTTCAAGTTCAACAATAGATGTATTCTCCTCTAGATGGGTAAAGTGTCTTCTGTATATTCTGTATTAACCATGGAATTCAATGCATTGAGTTTGAGGCTAATTGGAATTTTCGCTTCCTTACCATAAACCAATGTACAAGGGGACATCCCAATGTTGTATTTTGGAGTTGGTCTACTTGCCCACAATGCATCAGTCAACTTCAAATGCCAGTTCCTTTGGTTCTTTTCAATAGTTCTCTTTAGTATCTGAACAAGTGTTTTGTTTGTGGATTCTGCAAGGCCATTACCTTGTGGATAATAATTCGATGATTACCCATGATGATTCCATATTCTCCATAAAAATCTGTAAACTTTGACCTGATAAAAATCGAACCATTGTCTGTGATAAATTTATTTGGGACACCAAATCTTGATAGAATATTATCTTTGAGGAATTTGATTAGCTCTTCTGAATAATCCCTTTTTAATGCCACCGCTTCCATCCATTTTATGAAATAATATGTAGTCGTGAGAATGTACATATGCCCCCTGCTAGACTTCAGATTAATTGGCCCAACAACATCAATTCCCCATTGGGAGAATATTTGTTCTACAATTATGGGTTGTAAAGGCATCGTGGATCTCTTCATATTTCCTGAAAACTGTTGGCATGACACACATTTCATTATTGTGGCATATGAGTCTTTGGGACACCAAATCTTGATAGAATATTATCTTTGGAATTTGATTAGCTCTTCTGAATAATCCCTTTTTAATGCCACTGCTTCCATCCATTTTATGAAATAATATGTAGTCGTGAGAATGTACATATGCCCCTTGCTAGACTTCAGATTAATTGGCCCAACAACATCAAGTCCCCATTGGGAGAATAGTTGTTCTACAATTATGGGTTGTAAAGGCATTGCAGATCTCTTCATTTTTCCTGAAAACTGCTGGCATGACACACATATCATTATTGTGGCATACGAGTCTTTGAAAATTGATGGCCAATAGAATCTTGCTCTTATTATCTTGTGGGCGGTTGCAGTAGGTGCAAAGTTTCCACCGCATATTCCCTCATGGAATTCTCTTATTAGTTCTTGGGCTTTATTTTAATCAATGCATCTCAACAGTATACCATCATAATTTCTTCTGAACAGTATGTCAACAATAAGTATGTATCGATTCGCCTTCATCTTTAATGTTCTTCTCTCCTTGGGGTTCATGGTGATAGGAAATTGCCCGGACCTTAAGTATAATATAATATCTCTATACCATTCTAAATCGGCTAATGGTTCCTTGACTAAAATTGAAATCATTCCATCAACTAAATCTCCATTCGCGATGAGATTACATAAACCTTGTCCTTTGATATCTTTTAAAGATTTAATATCGATATCACATTCTTGTATCTTTTCCAATCACTTAGCCCATTTTCCTTCTCTCAATTGTTGATTCGGGAGCATCTTCATTGGTGATGAGGGAACATAAGAAATAAAACGGGAGTTCAATACGTACGTCCGAAAGTGCACTACTACTTTTACAAGAACCAAAGATGGATTCTCCAATTCTGAATAGCTCAACTCATAGTCATGTAGGGTTTTTCTCATGAAACTTATTGGGAGTTCTTCTCCTTTGATATTCTTCTGACTAAGAACAGATACAACAATTGTCTCTGTAGAAAATGAATAGATGATAAAATCCCTTTGAAAGTCCAGAATAAAGAGGACTGGAGCAGTGGTGATTTCTCCTTTGATATTATTGAACGCCTCTTGAGTATTGGCTATCCATTCGAACCTCTTCTCCTTTTTTAGCAACAAATTGATCGACTTCACGATACTTGCATAGTCAAGAACAAATATTCGTACAAAATTGATCTTGCCAAAAACTGATTGGATTCCCTTCTTGGATCTCCAGGGGTTGAGCTCATTTATTTCTTTATTTTTTTCTAGATCTATGTAAATCCCTTCCTTGCATACAATATGTCCCAACAGTTTTCCTTGAGTCACAATGAACAAGCATTTATTTGGATTCAAAGAGACACCATATAATCTACAACTTTCAAAAAAATTTCTCAAATGATGGATATGATCACCCCTTTTCTTTGAGTGCACTATCAAGTCATATTGATATTCTACCATAAATTTTCCTATCAACCCGTTGAATGCATGATCCATGGCCCTCTGGAATGTGGCTCCAACATTCTTCAAATCAAAGGACATTCTAGCATATGCATATGTCTCCCAAGGTGTGATAAATGTTTTCTTTTCCCTATCTTCCTCAGCCACCAAGACTTGTTTATATAGAGAAAAACCATCCAACATGGACATGGAGGCTGACCTCGTAACTTGTTTGAGAAGGAACTCCATATTAGGCAAAGGAAAGTTATCCTTTATTCTTGATTTGTTCAGGTCCCTGAAGTCAACACACATCCGGATTTCCCCTGTCCTTTTTCTTACAATAACAGGATTTGAAAGCCAATCTGAGTGTCTAATGGGATAAATTATTCCTTCCTTCTTCAATTTCTCCAATTCAATCTTTACTAGAGGTTTCAGGTTGGGATTCATCATCCTTATTTTTTTCTTCGCTAGATTTGCTCCTTCCTTAAAAGGAATGATATGTTGGAATACAATTTTATTGTAAGCTTTTATATCATCATAGGTCCAAGCGAACACATCGATGTATTCTTTGAACAAGGTAACATATTGATCAACTTCCTCAGTGGTGCAATCAACTCCCAAGTTGACATATTTCGGGGAAGTGTCAGTTCCAATATTGACTTTTCTCATTTCTTGCACTTTTCGAACTGAAACTTATTCAAGGAGATTATTAGCATGATCGCATTTCATAAAAAGAGATTCAGATTGTATACAATATTTGGGGACAACATATGAGTGATCATCTTCATCATCATCATCATTTAACAAAAAAATTTGCAGTTGTTCATTGTTCTCAAACACTTGCAAGTACTCAATGTTATCAGGCACGATCGAAAATCTCTTTCTACTTGGAAGGAAATTTTTCTTTGGATATCATCTAGGTTTGACAATGAGGCCGCCAAGGCTAGTGAATTTTCCTTGTGATTCTTATCCCTTGGAATAAAAGAAATGTTGAAGGAACTGAAAAATTCCATCAATTCGTTAGCTCTTTTGAAATACAACTTAAGTCTTTCCTTTTTTATTTTATAACTCTGGGTGACCTGATTGATGACCAACTCTGAGTCACCAGTTACAATTAGATGTTGTATTTTCATTTCTTGTGCAAGGGTCATCCCCTGAATCAAAGCTTCATACTCTGACTCATTATTGCTGCATGAAAACTCTAGTCTAATAGCATGTGGATGCATAATCTTACTTGGACTCATAAGAAAAATTCCAACTCCATTTCCAGAGCTTGAACATGCACCATCAAATGACATCCTCCAATAGCCTTCAAACATATATTCTTGATTATCCATGTCTTTCACTTGATCCATACTTTCGTTATGCTCTATGTCTAGGATAACATAGTTTCTAATCCCAACATCTATATAATCCTCCATCAATTCATTGTTCTTATTTTTGAAGGAGAAGGGTTTTCTAGGTTCCCGGGGCACTTTAATCATTGCTCCTTCTTTGCATGGAAACATCATACAACTTCCATCGTTCATTATATATCCTTTGATAATAGATGTCCAGTCTCTTACCATCACAAATCCATATGTCGAAGGAAGGTCTACCACAATAATATTGAAAACTGTAATGATATGGGGGGTTGTTGTAATCCAAGCATAAAATTCCTTGATTTCTCCATAAGTTGGCACTTTTCTAGAATCAATTGCATATATACTTTCACATAATAGTTGGTGCAACTCATGCCCAATGCTTCCATGACTGTCAATGGCGTGATATTGTTCATAGCGTCGGTGTCAACTAAATAGTTATGCAGTGCAACATCATGATTTTCAATAGAAATTGTTAGCAACAATTTTTGTCTTGGGCACAAAAGTACCCAGGTCTGCAGGTTGCACGAGAAGCGCCCAAGTGCAGCGTGGAAGAATCTCTTTTCAGGTTACAAGTCAAGCGAGCGGGCAAAGTTTTGTTGTCAGTGGCCGAGATCCATCTATAAAGATGATCGATGGTCACCGGGATTTCGGGGCTACCAAGTTACCCGAGATATAGTGCCAGAGAAAGAACCTATATTTCAAGAAAAAATCTGGGTCGTCCGATCCAATGACGCATGGCGCAAGATCTAGTCACATCGGCATATCGGCATTCGAGAGTTTGAAGGATAAAGGTTCCTCATTATCTCACATCTCGAAACCCCGAACTCCGAAGCGTCGAAAGCACCCAGAGTCAGGATCGTGGTTTTGGTGCCTGGTCACAAAGGAGCAGGCCTGGAGGAGGGGTGCTAAGGTTTATCATTTGGCAAGACGGGTCCCGAAGAGCCGAGAGCGATCTTAGTTGTTCATCCCGGAGGGACACGTGGTGCACGATTAGGCTCTTTACCTTTTCTCCCATCGCGACTTTGAAGCGCAAGTAGTATCTTTTTCATATCCCCAAGATGTGAAGCGTCGAAGACGTCCTGGACCCGGGCCCACAATATTACCGAATTAGTTCAGGACCATCAGATCAGAGAGGGGCGCGTGGCACCCATTAGACCCTCTCGGCATTTCTCCCATCGCAACTTTGAAGAGAGGATTTGCTCCTTCCAATCCACGAACCCCGAAACACCAAAAGCACCTTTGAAGATAGGCACAAGGTCACAGCTCGTAGTCGCTTGGAGGCGATAGAAAGAGCTGCGCAAAGGGCTAAAGCGTCGGGTATAGTTGCAGAAGGGATCACCGTGTTCTCCAAGTGCCAGTTCAACTTGATCTCAACCCTGATACCTGCTCGGAGTAAATGAAGAAGAGAGAGGGTGGTTGAAACCTCACCTCACTCGTTAATTGCAAGGTATGGATGTCCCGGCGGGAAGTCTTCCCGAGATGGTCCTCTGTACTGGTTCTTTCCATAGAAGCCACACCGAGTCCTCGACTCACCAGGGAAGCCTGCACACACTAATTTAGCATTTAAGGGCTCAGCTACCCCCTGGCGTGATCCATGCAGAATTAAGGTGGCGTATGACAGAGGAGTGTAGGCCAGATTTGATTGAAGAGGTGCCTCATCCCGAAAGTCTAGGAGGCCTCTGTTGGGCAAATGTTTAGGAGTATATATACTTAGTTTTGATATTTTTTGAATCATCGATGGTAGAGAGAAGCTCTCGATTGTAAAGTTTTAGCAGACACTCTAGTTCTCTGGTTATGCATCTGTATGTAAGATTTCTTGTTTAATGACAGACAATTTTCCTACCCCCACCTAGTTTTCATCTCATACCGAGGGAGTTCATGATTGACTGATTCACATGAATTATTGCAATTATGTTACGATAAAGGATTTATTGTTGCATTGTTGTATTCTTCGGTTTTCTGCGTTTGAATGTAAGAAGATCTTGCGTTTAGATGTTTTCTCCTACAGTCTGTTAGAAACCTGATGTTTACAACAGACTTTTGCATTTCTCTTATACAAGTCTTCCCCCTATTCACCCTTACTACAACTCACTGTCTGAAGTTTATCTAAGACCTCACTTGCCCATGCATGCCTGGCCTAGTTTCGGAGTTAGAACAATATTGTTTTGAGTTAACTTCCATTCGATCACCCCTTTTTATAAACAAATCGTGACATAAACTGATGGGCATCGGGCTCTGCTCCTGCTTCAATCCAGGAGTGACTTCTGATGCTAACATTTCTGGCGTCGTTGTCGGGGACGAAGTTGAAAATTTTCCCCGAGATTGAACGACATTGAGCCTCTGATTCTGAAGGTGCATCAGGTATCAGAGCCTTTGAAGATTGCTACTATGCACCTGGTGACTCCATTGTGACGACTCCACTGTGGCGAACCTGCCATGTTAATTGTGGCTTTCAGAGGTAGACACATGCAGTCCCATCCATGGTTGCCTCTAGCTACACCTGAAACTGATTCGGAGGTGTTTCTCAGGAAAGGAAAGGCCTCTGAAGGAGAAGCTTTCACCGCCGAACCAGGTAATCCACCATCTCCTTCTGTAGGAACTCCATTTTCTTCTCCTCAGTTTCTTAGCAAACCTTTTTCTGAAGTTTCCTGTTTCCTGAATTTCGGGAGTGTTCCTGTTGAGTTTTCCCCCCCTGGTCTGGGATTGGAGGGAGAAATCCTTGTCACTCCCCTCTCCCCTGAAGATGTACCTTGGCATAGACCCAGGACCACAGAATATTTCCCCACTCCTAGCTTTACCACTCCTCCTCTTGTTACTGTTGCCTCTTCTGCACAAAGAGAAGCATCTGCTGACTTAAGCCCGTTGGCCTTCTCCCTAAATCCCCTATTGTTTCCCATTCCACTTAGAAGCTCATCCCCAGTATCCCCTTTTTGAGCTCCTTCTCCTCTGAGTTCTCCTCCACATAATATCCCTATGGCAGGAGCAAATCCCCCTATGACCAGAATGGAGGCTATTATAGCCGCTAGGTATGCTCCCCTTGTGTTACCTCAGCCTCTCAATGCCCTCCCAGCATATGGTTACCTCAAGCAACTGCCCAAGTTTACAGGCGAGGGGGACATAACTGCAGAAGAACACCTAGAAGCCTTTTACAGTTTTACAGATGATAATGTTATCATGCATGCAGATGTATGGA
>JASDQU010030039.1:19732-42980 GCA_032191745.1 Picea mariana | reverse complement strand
GTGGGAGAGTATTGCATCTATGAGACCAAGCTTGGGACAAGCTAGGTGGAATCTTTCACCACCAAATCATCCTCTAGGGTTTGTTAAGTCAAAACCCTCAAAACCCCCAATGTTGGGCTCACTAGCTAGAAGCCAGAAATCAAAATAAGATCATACATGAATGCATGAGAAGATCCCCTTTCCTTTCCTTTATAATTTTTGGCTCACCTTGTCCCTCCAAAGTGACTTTCATTTTATTAATATTTAATTAATTAATTAAATCACTTTAATTAATTAATTAACCTTTTTACCTTTGAAAAGCTCCTTATCTCTCCTTGTGGCTTCCATGGCCACTGAAAGTCACTTCTAGCCATCCCATCCTATAGTGTTGCTCCTCCCAATTCCAATGATCTATTACACTGAGAGGTTCCTCCAAGTAATGTGCCCAAAATGACCTCTTCAGTGAATTCCATTGACTTATAGCTCAAAATAGTCAAAATCCTGGAAATCATCGGAATGCAGCGAAACCAAAGCCAACCTATGCGGAATGGCTCATAATGATGGAATATGATCATCAATGCAAGTTGGACCCCACAATGCCTCTCAAATACCCCTGTACTCGCTATAGCATCCATCTAGCTACTCTGGTCATCATAAATCTATGCCATGTGATGTTGTCCCAATGTGGGGACATTACAGTAACTCGTCAACAGAGGATCCACCTTTATCGGGTTATCAAGGCAGGGTAACTCCTACACCAAGGCAAGTGCCTCATCTGAGGAAAAATTCAACAAAAGTTTCCTCACTTGATGGGGGAACTCAATGGAATGGAGACCATTGCTTCCTAAGGGGGTAGGACTAATCTAGGTGGATACTGGTGGCCACCCACCTATTCCAACTGGCTCCTCTTGATAGTTTTTATTACAACACATTCTTCTGTAATTCTTTGTAATTTTGGGTTCTACAGTTTTGGGGCTACTTGAAGCCCTACACAACTTCCAAGTGGATATTGGTGGCCTCCCACCTAATCCAATTGGCTTATTTTGGAAGTTTTCATGTCAGTACATCTTTCTGTACTTCCAGGGCCGTTTTGGGGCCCTAAACATTGTATTTTTGTCTTTCCATAGTCAAAGTGTAGAGAATGTTAGATTTTGATGGCATAATGTGTAGTTATCAAAAATACCTTTCCAATGGGCTATCATGCACCTAAAACAGAGGTCGTATGCAAAAGTTACAACCCCGGGAAGTTGAGGTACCAACCTACCCATCGGGGCCCACATAACTTTTGGTGTTTCATCTCCTAGGGTTAGGTTTTTGGATGTTTATGGTTTTGACATTCATGAGTAATGTTAAAAAGGAATCTAGAGCCTCATTGTAATCATTCATCTCATACATATGCGTGTAGCAGTCACATCTCTTCTCAGAGATAGCTAGCAACATTCGAGCAAGTTGTTTTCAGTTCTGTTGTTTTACCATTTCAACCTATTTTATTTATTCAATAGAAGTTATTTTTCACTGGATATCTTTTTTTGTTATTTGTATCTATGTGTTATTGTATTCATCCTGTTATTCCTTTCATTATGCTCATAAATCTAGATCAATTTTAGTTCTAAATTGTCTATCCAACCTCCATGTGTTGAGTCAAACATGAGTATAGTAACCAAGGGATACGACTAATACTATCTAAAGGATATCTACTATGAGGTCTGAAAATATAGATTCAATGAGAATATGGATATCCAAGTATGAACTAGGGTAGCTAAAATTGTTACAAAGCAATGAGGAGTTCTCACTTCCCCTTACATGGAAAAGTAAGTACCAATCTTCTTATAACTACAATAAGTATAGGACTTGGCCACCATTAATCTACATGCCTAATGTAGGGGTGACATTATCTTTTTTTAATAAGAATTATAATATTGGGGTTGTTTATCCTCTTTCGTGTATTTGCTCCTCCCAAGCATTCAATGTTATTGATGTAGTTTTTCAATTTTTAATATAGTTAATCAAATATTTACTTAAATATTGTACAAACATAACATTTTTTTATATAATATGTACATGAATAGTTATCCTGAAGGAACTTTGACCTCCCGTGTAATATATTTTTCCAAAAATACCTCTTCTTGCAATCTCATCTTCAAAATATGTCTCTCCCTTAAGTTTTACCCTCAAAATTGTTATAAAAGTTTTTTAGGAGTTAGAGTAAGAGAAGTTGAAAATATAAGACAAGACCTCCACAAATGATATTTTGTGGAGATTTATTGGATGAAAAAAAAATCTCTTATTGTAAGAATAGTGCTCCAATTTGAGTACTCGCATGTCAATAGTGAAAACACACACCATTGTGATAAATACCAAAATAAAAAACCAAGGATGAAAAACATGGTATCATCATATAGAGTCACCCATATTGAAGTGCAAAGTAAGAATCTCAAACTACAATTTAGTTTCTCCATCCAAGAGAAAAGCAAGTAATAGGCATGCATGTCAAATGTATTAATAAACACTGTGTAAAGGTTAAATGGGAACATATCGTATATAAAATCCTATTAGCAACATTTTAAAAGTTTGAAACATCACATCAGTTGTTTTAATGTGAACATCCATCATATTATTAACTATAAATACATGGTAGAAAAATGTATTTATGATAATATCTTGATCTATTAAAACAAGGCTGCATGGCAACATATACCTGCCGCTATGCAGGTATAATAAAATAATAGTTGTAGCAGTTTTTGACACGGTTTTGTGGTGAGTATATGGTATATGGTGTTTATTAACGTTTATAAATGTTAAATACTTGTATATGGTGTTTATTAACGTTTATGAATGGGCTGAGAATGTGGTAAATCACACTTCAGTGTAGCGTGCTCCAAGTTTGTTAAAGAGCCCAACATGACATATTGTATTGAAATATACATCGACACATGTTTTGGAAACAAATGTTATATCGACTGTGGCTAAATATAGAGAATTGTGTAACATGTAAAATCGTATTCTGAAATTTCATAACCCATCGAGAAAATCTAATTTACTCATTAGATAGACCCTTGCAACTATAAACCAGTACAAATGCATGGGGTAAACTAAATGGCAAAAGGAAAAACAAATATACAGGGAGATTCAAAACCTGGACTCTTAGAACCCTCGTGTTGTCTGATAGACTGGGAGGGAGCTCTTAAGAATGAATGAAAAAGACGTTTTAAGATCCTATGACATACAACTACAATTTTAGTGGACATATTAAATAACCCAACCCTGAAATTTTTTTATAAGAGGCACGTCAGAGGAACTCTAAAGCCTCGAATTGAACAACCAGAGATGAAAAACCCATCGAGCAAATCTAATTTATCAAGCAATAATTCCCTCCATAGTATCATAAGATAAGATAAACGTCTTCTTGGCCTCTTGATACTGCACCCTATCATCTTTTTCCCAAGCTTTACTACTAGGTAATCCTATAACTTTGGCTATTGTCTCTGTCGCAACGCAACTATAAACCAATTACATAGCCAAGCATTAGAGAGCTCACAACTATAAACCAATATAAATTCATCGGGTAAACTAAATGGAAAAATTCAAAACAAAGATACATTGAGATTCAAAACCTGGAGTCTTAGAATTGCAACCTCATTGTTAACCCTGCAACGTGAATAGGTTGAAGAAGTTGGAAGGGATTGAGTGGTTTATGAGGGCAGAGTTCTCAAACCCTCGGTTTTGTTTATGGATTTCAAAATATTTTATATTTTCTTTTATTTGGGAGGACGACATTTGTCCCTCTCCAGGGTTTAGGTGGCACAATATGTTTAATTCACACATGCAAGGATAATTAATAT
The DNA here is from genome assembly GCA_032191745.1 of Picea mariana. Lineage (NCBI taxonomy): Eukaryota > Viridiplantae > Streptophyta > Pinopsida > Pinales > Pinaceae > Picea > Picea mariana. The sequence goes on along the minus strand of JASDQU010030039.1, from coordinate 39,159 downwards.
GGTGATAAATAACTTTGAAGGAAAAATAATTGTTGAATTTAACTATGCAATGATGAAGGGTGGTCCAATAAATCAATCCAAGAGCACCGGGCCACCGGACACACATTTAATACATTTTTATTCTGACATTAAAGAGAAAACTTACTCTGTAGTTGTTTGCATTTTTATACTTTATTTCATGTACAAAGGTGACATTAAAGGGAAATCCACGAGGTGGCAAGTCCCTGCCTACAACGTAGAGTTTCTTTGTGACAGGTTTTAGTTCCAAATTCCTTGAAACATATTGAGTTTGGTATCCTTGAGGAGAAATTGCGGCTACCACAGATCGAATTTCTTTGCAAGAAATGTAGCTCATAGTTATAACATGTATTTTTTTGTTCTTTTAGCTAAAACTAGAAAAGCGACGATGGCTCTACTACAATAGCAAAGCCTAGTGTTGGTGCAAACACTAGGAAAAAAGTGGAAGGATAAGAAGGATCCATCTATAGCTGGAATGAAATTTTTCTTTATAGTCGAGATGAGAAGGGTTCAAACTAGCAAATATGGGCTTGGTGGTACCATTGATCCACCAGAAACTATAGGATCTGAGTGAGAGCTTGTTCCAACATCCAAACTAGTTGCAACCATCCTCAACATCATATCCCAAGGTAGAAATAGCAATAATACTGCACGAGCCGAGTGAGAGCTTATTCCAACATCCAACTTAGTTGCAACCATCCTCAACATAATCTTCCAAGGTAGAAATAGAAATAACACTGCACAATTGGCATATTTAATAGATACATAACATTTTTAACATTATTTTTCACTGTAATTTTAAATTTTAAAATAATATTACCTAGTCAATTTGCATGCCTTAAGGAATCTATTTTTTTATCCATGACCATGGTTATTGCATATAGATGAAAATAAAGAAAAAATGTTTCCAAATAGTGGTGATGTAGAGATCTTGGCCTCTCCATAAATTTAGAAAATCAAGGACCAGGGACACACACTCACAATTGTTCTTTCAAAATCCAGACAAGAAAGAAAAAATGTTACTAAAGAGTGTTGATGTGGAGCTCTCGGCCTCTCTACAAATTTAGAAAATCAAGGACGAAGGAACTGCACTCATAGTTTTGCTTTCAAAACCTAGATGCAGACAAGAAATAAAAAATGTTGCTAAAGAGTGGTGATACAGAGCTCCCGACCTCTCTACAAATTTAGAAAATCAAGGACGAAGGACATGCACTCACAGTTGTGCTTTACAAACCTAGATGCAGAGACAATGGATTTAGATGGTATACTAGTATTCCATCAAGATAGATTAATACTTAGAACACAAGACTTGCAGATATCAATCATTGAACCTATTTTCCAGTGGCTATAACGCATGAAAACCATTTGAAATGTCGCTTCAAACTGATTGATCCACCGACTTCCTCAACAACATAACCTTTTTCATATACTGATGATATCGCTTGTATAAAACAAGCTCTAAAAATCATTAACCGATTACACCTTCAAAATAAAAAAGAGGTCTACAACAAAAAAATTGTTCAGATAAACCTGAAAGTGTCGGTTCTCCCCTTTAAAACATATTACATAAACGATGTCGGTATATAATCATTAGCTTCCATGTGGCTAATGAAAGAGAGTGAATAGATATCATTTCCTATTTCCAAAGCCTATGTTTTTTTTTTTTTGACAAAAATGGATAATGAGTCTTTATTTAAATAGTCAGTGACAAAGTCACTGAAGCTATTACAACTAGTTCGCCTTCATGGGGCTCTACCTGACCTTGTTGTTTACATTACAATATCCTAAAACTTGTAAAACAAATAAATCTTTAAACTCATTGTATGTGGTGGCTTCTATACAAAATGTCGACATCACTGATTTATTTGAAGAGGTCGTGCTTGGCAATATGTACAGGCTGAACTTCCTTGGAACCTATTTCTGGGGCAGGCCGTGCTTTTTTTGCTAGTCCTTGGTCAATTTTTCCAGTTGTGTCTCTTGCTTGAGGACTTAGGATTCAAGCTCCTCCTTTGGGTCCTTGTGTTCTTTCTGAACCTGGTCCACTGCTTCAACAAAGACGTTTTTGGTCTTAGTGATGTCTGCATCGAGCATGGCAAGCCTTCGCCCAACCTCAACATCAAATCTCTAGAGTATGATGTCTTGATTTTGCATAATTGTTTTAATCCTCTGCATATCCTCCTCCATAGTCTTGAGTCTTTCCTCCATCGACGGCGTGCTCCTTGAGCTAGTTGCCATGTTTAATTCAGTTCTTGCTGAGCCTCCTCTGCTGGAGATTTTTCCTCTTCCATTTCCCTCTTGGTCTCTCACCTTTCTGCACAAGATTGAGAGTGTTTCCTTTAGGGTCTAGGATTTTAACCATGGTCGCGATGCCTTTCCTATCGAGCACGATTTCTCCTGAGTATGAAGATTCGCTCAGATCAACCTTACCCAGGCCTTGATGCTCATGATGGTTCTTTGTCTTTCTCTGAGCCTTCATCTCCCAATTGATTACCTTTCGCCTCGAACCTGTTGCCCATCTTGTATTTGTGTGTCCTATCTCTAGACTTATTTTTCTTTCCTTCAAATAGAGGCTCCCATTCTTCTCTACTTTGTCAGCTAGCATTCTTGCAAACTCAAGAATTCTATTGACCGGCAATTGCCCCCCCTTTCCTACTCGAGCCTTATGGGATTTCCAAACGGGATGAAATTCCATTGATTTGGATTTCCCCTTTGCTCAAGGTGACACCTATGTTTTCTTCTTCATCTTCTTGTTCATTCAGATTACGAAGAATGTGGAACAATTGAAAGGATCTCAACCTTTTNCTCTGAGCCTTCATCTCCCAATTGATTACCTTTCGCCTCGAACCTGTTTCCCATCTTGTATTTGTGTGTCCTATCTCTAGACTTATTTTTCTTTCCTTCAAATAGAGGCTCCCATTCTTCTCTACTTTGTCAGCTAGCATTCTTGCAAACTCAAGAATTCTGTTGACCGGCAATTGCCCCCCCTTTCCTACTCGAGCCTTATGGGATTTCCAAACGGGATGAAATTCCATTGATTTGGATTTCCCCTTTGCTCAAGGTGACACCTATGTTTTCTTCTTCATCTTCTTATTCATTCAGATTACGAAGAATGTGGAACAATTGAAAGGATCTCAACCTTTTTAGCAGATGGTGAATTTTCTCCAGGATATGCTGGAGCTTTGTCTGCTTAACTGGGTTATGGAGAATCAGGGCTTGGATTATCAGTCTAGAGTCCCCTATGATCACTAAATCATTGACTTGCTTACTGATAGCCTAGTTCAACCCTTTTCAGAGAGCGAGTTCTTCTGCTCGATTGTTGGAATCTTCTCCTATCCCCCAAGCATAAGATAGTTCTAATTTTCCATCTGGATCCAAGAGGACCCCTCCTCCTCCTGCCGCCCCAGGATTCCCTTTGGAAGCCCTGTCAAAGAACAATAGATTCTTCTTTCTTTGCCTCTTCCACTCTCCAAATTCCTCCTCCTTCAACTAGATTTCCCAATTCTCATGCTTTGTTTCTGTGCTTCTTTTCTCTATTTGTTCCTTTATATTGAAACTTTTGATCCACTGCTCCTCTTCTGCTTTGAGGCCTCTCGAATTATTTACTTTGCTGAAGTAGGGGGCGCTTTCGCCAAGAGGGATTTTTTCTTACTTGCCACTTGAGCAGAGCTGCAAGCGATCTCCCTGAAAAGCCTATTGTTATGCTCCAACCAAATTTTCTAGAGAATGAATTTTGGTAGGGTGCTCCAGAGGATGTTGAGTTGGGCTTTTTTCCCTACCTGGAATGGACAGAGAGATTGCTAGTTTTGAAGAAAAGCATTGGTCTCTTGGGGTAGTTCGAGTGTCCCCGACTTTAGACCCAGGACCATATTCCACACTTCTTTAGCAAATGGGAATTTCAGTAGTAGGTGGTCTGATGTTTCCTCTTCTAGAATGCAAAGGGGACATCTGGAGGGGCCTTCCCACCCTCTCCTCCTCAGATTTTCTCCAGTTAATATAATTCTATGGGCCAAGGTCTAGACGAACATGTCTATCCTCGAAATGGACTTGGAGTTCCAAATGGATTTCCAAATTGTAGGATCCGGTGGAACATGGGGAACTATTGTGAAGCTTTTATACCCCGTCGTTGTTGTGTATTTTTTAGAAAGTGAACCCCGTCCCCTCTTGTCCTTTTTTCTTGCTTTTATCAAATATTTCCCTTGAAGAGAGTCCATCAAAGTATTCCATTTCCCATCAAGCTCTAGATGTCTGTTGTTGGCTTCCCATCTGATCTAGGTTTTTTCCTCATTGTCGCTCCAGATCGAGATGTCCCACAGATTAACTAATTCTTGGGACTTCATCCAAGCTCTGAGTTGAGTTGTTCCTTCAATCGATCTTAATGGAGGGTCACCCAACACTGAGTCATCTCATATGATGATATTATTTCCATTGCCTAGTATCCAGGTAAGATTGGGCTTGAAGAGTTTCAATGCTTTTAGACATAGGTTGAATATTGGAGACCCTTTAACCATTTTTGCAGGCCGATCCAGGCATTTAGTTCTCTAGTCGTGGAAGTACTTCTTCCAGATTGTTTTTTTTCTCCAAGTGGAATTCCCCAAGACAAGATTCCAGAGCAATATTTTGAGCGTTAATATCTCTTAGATTGAGGCCGCCTTCTAAGATTGGTTTGGTGACTTTCCACTAGCTTATGAGGTGAATTTTCCTACCATTTTTCTTTCCTCCCTCCCACAGGAATCGTCTGAAGAGGACGTCAATTTTTTGAATCATGGTGGAAGGGGCTAGTAGTAGTGAGCTTTGGTAGATCGGGATGCTAGCTAAAACCACCTTTATGAGAACCACTTTACTTGCAAGGTTTAAACATTTTTCTCTCCAAGAGTTAATTCTTCCCTTTAACTTGTCTATTAGAGGGAGCCACTGAGATGCCTTTGGTTTGGTCCTGAAAATTGGCACTCCCAGATATTTAAAGGAATCCCAATTGGTGAAACCTTCCATCCCTAGGACTTTTGAAATCTCCAGCATTTCCCTTGGAGAGGTGTTCCACCCATATATATTTATTTTGGGCAAGCTTGTTTCGCTTCCTGAGATCTCGTTATAAGTGTCTAGTTTGGTTTTAAATTTTATGGAAGTTTTCACACTTGCTCCTCCCATAAGTAGAGTGTTGTCTGTGAATTGGGCGTGGTTAATGTCTTTTACCCCGGAGCAATTCTCAAGCCGAGGATATTGTTCTTCTTGTATAGCATAGAGAAGCGGGGAGAGGGGGCATCCTTTCCTGAGGCCCCTGGATGCTTGAAAGAACTTGGTTTCTCTACCATTTACTAAGTGGGCAATCCAGGGGAATCCAATGCAGGATTTTATCCAACTTATAAATTATGGAGAAAAACCGAAGTTTTCCATGACTTCAAGTAGAAAATTATGCCTAAATTTGTCAAAATCATTTGCAAGGTCGAGATTTATAATCATACCTTTGTCTTTTCTTTGATTGCTTGAGTGCAGTGCTTCCTAAACTAGAATGATGTTATCCACTATTTTCCTTCCTTTGATGAACTCACCCTGATTTTCAGCGATGATGGCAGGGAGGATTTTTTTTAGCCTATTGGCTATTAGTTTTGTGATTAACTTGTATCATGTGTTGCATAGAGAGATTGGTCGGAACCTTCCAAAGCTTACCGCTCCCTTTTCCTTTGGAATTAACGCTAAGAAGAAAGAATTTGTTCCCCCTCTGATTTTGCTGCATCTCTGAGATTTCAAAATCATTTTTAGCAGGTTTGATTTTATTATTTCCCAACAGTTTTGGTAGAATCTGGCCATGAAGCCATCGGGACCCAGAGATTTATCTGGGTTCATCTGATCCAGGGCCTCCTTAATTTATTACATCTTGACTTGCGCTAGTAGCTTTACATTGGTAGCTTCATGGATAGAGTTTAGAACTAGGGATAGTGGGTAGATATTCGGATCAGGGGAGTCTTATTGAGTTTCTTTGTAGATCTCTTTGAATGTTTCAACGACTACATTTTTTATGTCTTCAAAATATGTTAGAACCTGATCCTGATCATTAATTTCTTTGACCACCTTGAATTTCTTTCTTGCATCTGCTGCTTGTGAAAATAGGTGGTGTTTTGGTCTCCGGATTCTAACCAGAGGTTTCTTGATTTCTGCTGCCAATACCCTTCCTCCTCTCTGTAGGCTTGGTGTATTGTCCTTTGGAGCAGATCCTCTTTGGCGAGGTATTATTGAGTGATCTCTTTCCGTTCCATCGCTAATTGGCGGTCTTCAAGATTTTTTTGTGCTTCCTGTCCTTTGATAGGCGGGCTTGTTTAGGTTTTAGCCCATTATTTTAGCACTTTTTCAAGCTTCCTAATATTTTATTCCCATACATGAAAGGGGGATCCACATACCTTCTCATTCCAGACTTTGGCTACAAGATCATGGAAACCCTCATAGGAGCCAGGCGGGACTGGATCTGAATGGAATAGAACCTAGATTTTTGTCCTGTGAGAGCTCTAGCAGGATTGGTTTGTGATCAGATACACTATGAGGAAGGATTTTAGATGAGAATATTAAACCAAGGAGCAGGAAGGAGATTTGAACTAAAAACCTATCTAGCAGGGAAACAATGTGTCCTGGCCCCACTCTCTTGTTTGTCCATGTGAACTTTCCTCTGGAGGGTTTGATATCCTCCAAATCCCAATCTAACATAATATCCTCTACCCATTCCTTGGCAGGGTCTCTCACAATGGACCCACCTTTTTTCTCTTCCATGGATAGGTTTACATTAAGGTCCCCCCCAATAATGATATTTTCCAATTCATTTAAGTTTAGGAAAGATTTAATTGAATCCCAACAGTTTCTTTTTTTCCGAGAATAAGACCGGGACATAAAGGCTGAAAAGACTTACCAGTCAACCTGTCTCTTTGAAAGGCTAGTGAAAACCTAATGCATGCATGTTTCAAAATATATTAGATCATATTTCAAGGTGTCCCAGAAGGTTCCCAAACCACCTGAGGCTCCTCTTGCGCTAACTACTATTCCCTGGCCTTTTCTCCAAAAGGCTTTACTCGCATGGAGGAAGTATTGCTCCTCCATATTTGTTTCTTGGATCAGAAGGATCTTGGGGTTTGCCATTCTGATTAATTTTTTGAGAGCTTCTTCCTTTACTTTGCTACTGAAACCTCTACAGTTCCGGGAGGCTAGTTTCATGATCTACTTGCTGCGAGGTGTTGGCTCCTTGATGAGCCTTATCCTACTTTCTTGTCGTTCTTACATTTATCAATTTCTTGATCATTTTCTCCGACCCATTGAGGACCTCTTTGTAAGTTTCCTTTTCCCTTTCTTCTTTTTTGGATTTCCTTCCTTTGCTTTCTTTTTTGGGCGTGGCAATGAAACCAGTTGCATCCGTAAAGTCACTATCTATGGACACCTCTCATGGTTCCGCATTTGGGTTTTCTTCTTGTTCTTCTACTGCCTTCTCCTATTATTTTTCCCTTTCATGCCCTAATTGATTCGTTTGGTGCTTTTGTGTTTCGGGGATAATATTTTCTTGCGTTTCTGTTTCAGTGGGCGGGGCCTCCTTAGATTTCTTTCCTGGTGTCTCTCCTAACACAGTGAATTTGTTTCCTAATGAGGATGCCCCTGCATGAGCTTCTGTCTCCTTGGGTAAGGTTACGGTTTCCTTTGCATGTCATTTTTATTTAGGTTTGGTCGTTGTTTTCCCCTTTTTGGCCTACTTCCAGCCTTCTCCTTCTTCTTTCTCCTGATTAGGGTTTTTTGGACAGTTTCTTTGAAAGTGGCCATATTCATGGCATCCCCTGCATTTGAAAGGAATTTGTTCATAGTCAAGTTTCTGGAAGTGTTGCCAATCTCCAACCTTTAACTTGATTTCCTCTGGGAGGACTACCTCTAGGTCTACTTCCATGTAGATGCGTGCACATAAGTATTGATCTTTGGGGTTGGCTCTGTCTATATACTACCCAAGCTCGTTTCCAATTGTTTGGAGAGAGATAGGATTCCAATAGTGGATCGGGAGGTTGGGTAGGTGTACCCATACCGGAACTTCCTTGGGCACTTATACCGCAGGATCAAAGTCTGGTGTCCATATATTCAGATATATCCCTTGTGTTCCCATGAAGTGTGTGCCATTTATGAAGATTAGATCCCTGTCTTCCTTGGATATAAATTCGAAGATGTAGAATCCTCTTCCCACCGCATAACAGGTGACGTTGTTCTGGATCAACGGTCTCCAATTCCTTTGGATCCAGTTATCGGTGTTTCTGGCCGATGGCCATAGGCCCATGAATTGACCCACCAATCCACGATCGGACAAGGAGATGATAACTTTCATAGGATGTTTCAGAGGCAACTCGATTTCAAGGATCAAGTCGAGTTTTTTTACGAAGCTGAGCGGCACTGAGGGAGAAAGCTTCTTACCTTGGGCGACGAGGAGCATGCAGAAGGAATATTTGGTTGAAGGAGGATTCAGGGGAGGTGGCTCCCCTCCTCCTGAGATCGCCATCGGAGCTGCTATATGTGGCTGTCAGAGCTAGGGCTCACACGCGACTGTCAGATCATTTAAAAATTTGGAGGACATAGGGGTGGAATTTGATTCACTTATGTGTGCACGGGTCACGATATTATTTAATATAATGTCTCTGGGTGCAACCACACATTCAACTACTACCTCAAGGTGCCCCCATGGCTCTAGGTTAGGCCCTCATGGGAATTGAAACTTTCCCAACGGTGAAAAACTCCTCGCTTTCCACCATTGGATCCAACCCCTTTGGGAATTTCCAAAGCCTATGTTACCAATTGTTGTTGTAACCTTTTTCTCAACATGGGAGAGACACCTAATACCAACCATTTACTCACAAATATACACCAGGAAAGATTCGTATGACCCACCCTGATCATCCTCTTGTTCCTAAGTTAACAGGATTGATTCATAGCACCTACAAAATTCAGAGCACAAGAATACAAATCTAGAACTAGAGAAACTTGAGAAACACAATACCAAATAACAAAACTTTTGACGAATGTTTTGGCATCCAAAATCATCCCACTAACTAAATACTGCTTAAAAACCATGTTAGTCTATTGTCACCCGCTTATAGCTGCAGATCGAGGAGGATTGGAAACATAAAAGAAACCATGAAAAACCACACAGCGGAATATCGATCACATGAAGAAATTTCCAAATCTTCAAAATTATCCAAAACACAATATATCCAATGGGCTAAAAAAAAACATATCTATACAACTGCAATACTTCGTTGGTTATTTCTGTGTCGAAAAAAGTTGCATGAGAACATTGCTCATTTTATGATCGAACTGCAACAACAGATTAATATAAATCCCCTGCAAATCAAGAATCAATCATATCTCAAATCGGGCATTGCAATAGTTAGACACATAGGCATCAAGCCCAAATAGAGACTCAAATAAACGAAAATGACACAACAAATACGCAACCATAAATCTCCCTATATGGATTCTACAACTATGAGCTCTCATTATCCTGCCATTAAACATAAATAAAACATCTACATTAAAAATAAATTGTAATTGAATAATACTCCCAAATATAATAGAAAATGGTGTGCAGAGGCTTCTAGCTTGGAACATCCGCTCTTCAAATCCACCCCAAATAAACCAAGAAAAGTGGATTTGCTTCGGCAGACCAAAAGGCATAAACAACGATGGTCCTATTATCAACTGCTACATTAGTGTTTGCAGATACAACGAATGCAAAGAATGAAGCACAACATATGCAGAGAATGAAGTAGTTACTACTCTGCTAATAGGCACTCTAAATGGTGAGAGTGCATTCGCATTTGAGGCAGAGCAAGAAATTGCATGTTATACCCATGTCCAACATGGAGACCGCCACATTGCCACTCAACAAACAACCACAACATTGCCACTCAAACAACGACCAAGACAACCAGGTTGTCAGGGAAATTGAAAATCAATGTAAACTCATAGTATAAATATCGCATTGAAAAACAAACATTTATTGTTTACAAGTAATGCTAGACTTTATTTCCAACATTACTCAGTTGGGGAAAAATGACCAGGCAAACCTATGCTTTAAACTAAGATTGAGGTGCAAAATTTGGGTTGCTCTGCAATAATAGGGGCATTTGAACCACCAATCAAACATCAGAAATAATGATTTAAAGTAATTAAAATAAATAAATAAAATCAGTTTGTAATGTTATAACTTTGATAAAGCTCAATTTTGTTTTGAGTCAAACCTCAACTAATAGCTGGTCAACGACCTAGTGATCGTTTTATACCATGCCTGGATGACATGTATACTAAGACATGTATAATAAGAGATTCTATTAAACTTAATATTTGGTGCATCTGTAGTGCTGGGAGATCTTGGAAAAAGGAAAAGAAGGGATGGAAGTTACATTGAAGGAAAAAGTATCAACATATTTAGTCACACAATCAATGAAAAGCAAAATAGGAAGCCCAAAACATTATTGATTTTGTCTATGCCATTGTTTTATTTTACTTTACATTATATTAGAATAATGAAAATAAAAGAATAAATAATTAATCCATAAATTAATACAAAAATATTTTTAGATATTTATGAATAATTGATAATTATTGAACATTAAACTTATTAGAATTATGAAAATAATAAATAAATAATTAATCCATAAATTATCAAAAAATTATTTTTAGATATTTGTGAACAATTAATAAGTATTGAACATTAAACTTGTCATATAGTATAGTAGTGCACTGCAATTTTTTAAAAAGAATTGGTAATGTTTCCTTTTTAGGTATATATAAGGTATTCTTTGAAGGCTTTATGGAGGCTTCTCCTTTGCTAAATCTAATGACCTTGGAATGATTTTTTTCCATATTCAATGGAGATACTTATATTTGGGTAGATTTTATACAAATGAACTCTATATACAATGCCTGTCACATGGAGAGGTGTGTCTTTGAGTCTGGTTTGGCTTGTTTTCAAGGGATTGAAGAACTTGCAGGGGTTATAGTTTGTGATATATATCTTATAGATGATATTAATGACATAGTTTACATTGCACATCTAGTTGTGCACCTTACATATATGGATTTGATCTATTGTGTTGAACCCATGATCAAATGGGAATTTATCAGTTTTGCATCTCATGTTTTTTGGATCAAGTACATTGGCTTATATTCTAGTATATTGTCTATATCATGATCTTTTCAGTACATATGTTATATTTAATGGATTTTCTACTAAGGGTCCATTATGATCACTTCCACTGCCTCTTCCTCAGTATTATTCTATGGATGATTCTTAGTCTATTACAATGGATATTTTAAAGTTTGATATACCTTCTATGGGGACTTCCTTTACATTATTGTTGAATATGAAAGACTCTTGTTGCAATGCACATTTGGTGGTGTATTTTTCCTTTTAAGCTTTACTTGCTCCAAGATGTGATGATATCTGTATTGACACTACCACATTTGGAAAAGTTCTTTATGTTTCAAGAGTTGGTGGTTTTCGAGAGGATGATTTGTTTTAATATGATCCAAGGCATGCCTCCCAATTATTAGAGTTGATTCATAGTGACATTTTCAAGCCTATGGCCACTTGTTCTTGTGAAAATGATAAGTATTGTCTCACCTTCTTTGATGTAGTTTATATTCACGAGATCACATTATCTATACTACTATTCCTTATAAATGAGTATATGAATGATGCTCATCATATTTTAGTGGATCTCTTCCTTCACACTATGATGGTGTTCCTTTTTGGATGTACTATACTCGACATCATTGTGATTTAATACAGGTAGTGCCAACCTTTGTACCTTCAACCAGTCATTATGATTTAGTGGATCCTTATACTATACCTCTTTTATAAGCCACATTCATAAGGTTGTGGCACTGTGTTGGTGTTGGAGATATGGCATTCAAGGGGGATTATATCTTCACTATATGGATCATGTTCAAATTAAGGGGGGACGGTGTTAACAATGTCAATCATATTTGAGTTGAGTATCCATACACTCACTCACCTTTATATCTCAACTAAAACAACCTATATCAAGGTGGGTATCCACAAACCCACTCCTATTTGTATTGAGTTGGGTATCCATAAACCTACTCCTATTTGTATTAAGTTAGGTATCCATAAACCCAATCTTCTTCATATTCTAGCCATGGCCAAGATTTGCATTAAGTTGGGTATCCATAAGCTCACACTTAGTGTGCATTTCATTATTTCTCTTTGTAGTCTTTCATTCAACTTAAGGGGGTTATGGGGTGTTAAGAATGGTGAAACCTCACATTTTGCTACAACCAACCCTTATTATTTCATTAATAGAATTGGTTTGGTATTAATGTGATCATTTATTGTATTGCTAGGTTGTGGTTAAGTTCGACCTATTCAACTTTGATATATAGGTTTAATAACCCTGTTGGGAGGATGCCATACATGAGTTGTGTAAAAAGAAAAACTCAAACCTAATTTGTGATATCATCTTATGTTATTATTCCTTCAACATCATTCTTTTATACAAGTGATTGAGCCTTCAGGAACTATATCTTTGGCTCTCCACTATTTTTGTAGGTTTCTGGTTTGGTTATCTAGTTTCATTCAATCCCCCTGCTCTCTTATGATCTCAATAATTTAACTTCAATGCGACTTTCCATAATTTCTGTAACCCATCAACAATTTGGATATTAAATTTATCATCATGAAAATAAAAAAGTAATGCTCCAAATAAAATTGTACATCAAATTAATAAGTAATGTGACAAATTAGCCATGTCTCAAGTAAGAAATGTAATAAAATATTGCCACATATATCAAATTAATGAGTCATGTGACAAATTAAAACCATATCTCAAGTAAGAAATGCAACTAAAGATTGTTGTATATATCAAATTAATAAATAATGTGAGAAATTAAAACCATATCTATTTGCTAAATGCACATACCATAAGCATACAATCCATATCCATGAAATATCAATATAAGTCAAACATATGTATGCACATATACAAAACTCAATGTTTCATCCAACATACTTGAGTTTTYAATATGTGCTAAATTAGATATTCATTACAAAATAATGTATATATCAAGTAATGTCTGACTTAGGGTGATCAATAGATGCAACACTAGGAATAATTTTCTACTTTTAACAACTCCCTTAGTAGTGGGAACAATGCCACTATTGATGAAAACATCTCCCTTAGTAGTGGGAACAAYGCCACTATTGCTAACAACATCACCCTTAGAACCAACCCTAGCATGAACACTACCTACATCAACATCAAGACCACCACCACCTCCTTGATCATTAGTAKCACAATGAGCTTTGTTGACACCCTCAAAATCACCAAAGTACTCATCGGTTGGAGCCTAGTCAAGATATATATTAGTACATTGATCTTAAACTCACATAATGAAGGCTTGAAACCCAAGAATATGAAAAAATAGATCCATTATATCCTATGGAACCCTTCTAAGAATCCTCTAAATGGACATACTAGCACAACACCTAAAATGTGAATAAAACCATAGAGGTCCTAGATAACACTTTGTGGAACTCATGCCACATGGCCCATATAATACTCCTCAAGAGGTACATGGGTGCTTGGATCATTTAGCAACTCACCATCATAAAGTTTGTGGACAAATTATGGCTCATCTTAACAAGATCTACATCTGAAAATTGATCAAAAACAATAATTAATACATTTATAAAAAGGATTATTACATATATACACATCCATTATGATTGAAATTAAATTATCTTAACTCTAACTATAATGATTATACTTATCTTTGTCATTAAGTGGCTCATTTATATGGAAGGAAAGAGTGTCGAGGAGTCACCAATCCATGCTAACATATGGATTTGGAAAAATATCCAAGACTTTCTCATGCTCAATCATTGATAACATGTCAATATGCACCTCACATATAACACTTTACTAACATTGAACCAACAATTGCTAGGTCTTGGGCATCATCATACCTTAGGTGTGTGCATGAGCAATGCAAGCGAAAAATCCAATGAGGTTGTCATAGGTGGTCTAAATCACTTAAAATCTCTTAAAAATATATACACAACAACTTGAATCCATAAGGGAAGCTACTCCAACCTATAGGTCCACTAAATTGGACTAGGTCCAGTGCGTGAAAAAAATATTTATGAAAAACCTTGGTCCACTTGTACAAAATGCAATGCTTGATAATCTAGCCAACATAGTACATGAGACTACAATCCATATGCTTGCTATCACTAATGGAAGGACCCAAGGAGGCTAGTATAAAATTGACAGTGATCACCTTCGGCTGCATAAAACTATAAATGTGAAGTTGTATCCCTATTATCAAGTGTCTTCCCACCGCAATTGTATCCTAACCAACGTACTTCAACATTTAGTACATCTGTGCCTATGTAGCAACACATAGACACACATTAGTGAAACTAAGAGGATATTGACTCCTATTGCATATTTTTATATTGAAAAATATATCCCATCCTTAGATGTTGTGAACCTACCATCATTAGTAACCCTAAAAAAGTGATGATGTTGATCCCAATTAGTGGTCACATGAGCTCATTCTTCACCTTCAAATATGTTGCCTTAGTCCAAAATGGATCATTACATCATTTGTCATTTGTTTTCGTACTTTTTGGGTGGAAAATTGGAGTTATTGGCTTGTAGAACCCATTTTAGGGATAGGTCCCACTTTGGTGATATGGGGTCCAAAACCTTCCATAGCTCATTTAAGGCCTTAAACAACTGTTTTAGGGCCAAACTTTGTGAACAAATTTCCCAAACTCTTCACATTGTTATAGTTCCAGACCTTTCCAACAGTGTGAAGGTAACCTCAATTGGAGTTCGTATGTAGAAGTTATGCCTCTCGTAAGTTGATTTATCCTATTAAACACCATAATACCGAGTGGATGCCAAGTTAGCTCACATTACTCACACATGTAGAGCTAGTGACTTGTCAAATTTCAAGAAGATTCTAGAGGGTCTGAAACCCTAACATTAATTGGGGGTTGAGGCATGTAAAAAATCTAAACCTAACCTTAAGCGACTACTAGGACATGTTAAATAGCAGGCCATTAGAATAGGAAGGGGCTCCATTCTTATTGTATTGAGTATTCTTCCATAGGAGAGAAGAACATTGAGAGTGGGATATTGAAGCAAAATAAAGGAAGTAGATTATCCTATAGAAACCATACTAACCATAATGTCCATGAAAACTCCACAGTGAGTGCCAATTTATTTGTATTTGTATTTCATAACTAAGAAGAAAAGAGAAGAGCATAGGCCTCACCTTCTATCTATATTTTTCCCGTATCGGGTTTTCAGGGTACATCTTATGTTCATTGTGTGGATGGGGTGTTATATATTGGTCTCTATCATTTTAGTTTGAGATTTTTTATTATTTCATGCATTAAGCTAGTAACACTAAATATGAAATCTGAAGTAAAACATTGCATAATAAGGGATTTCATAATATTATAATATCTATTGCGACAAACTATTACAATAGAATATCCACAACAATTTATGGATCATGCCTCCTCACAATGATTTAGTAGACCAAGATCAAAGAGATGGAATGTACAAAACATATATCCATGACAATTTGTGGATCATGCCTCCTCAAAATACTTTAGTAGACCAAGATCAAAGTGAATGGAATGTACAACACCTATAATGGGGTTTGGGAATTTCCCATGTGCCCTCTCTCTTGGGATCCACTCCCTAGCCATGGTATATGAAAGATGAGGGTTTGTGTCAAGTCGTTTGAAATAACAAGTGTCTTATAATTCAAAATCATCTAATCATTAATTTAACCAAATAAAAGTATCAAACAAAAATTAACTAAAATCAAGATGAACAAACATCGATGCATTGTTTATGTTAAGGTGCACTAGTGCATAAACCACTTAATGAAAATTTGGTGCACTACTAGACCATCATTAATGTAATGAATAATGGTGCACTTGTGTTCCGATGTATTTCTTTTTTCATATAGCACATCGATGCATCCAAATACTCAAAGTGCATTAAAATCATGAAGTCTCAGTGGAAATCCATGTCCAACTACCTCTCACATTCATTATGTGTTGATCCTGGTAAAGCACATTGCTAATGTGACATGCCTACATTGACATGATACATCAACAATGTGCCGTACTATAATAAGTGCATTATGAAGGTATAGTGGTTATCAAAGGCTTGCCACCATGACCATACATTGGGGGAATTTTGAGGTAAAAAATGGGTCTCAAAAAAAAAAAAAATGCACTATCAAAATCTACTTTAAAAGAATCAATAACATTTTAGATGATGAAATCATCCCTTATGGTTGAGTTGACATTGTTTGAGTTAAAATTGTTTTTTTGTCACATTCTAAATGGTGGATGAAAACTCATAGTTAACCATGGTAGCATTGCAAGTAAAGTACTCATAAATTACTTTTGAATATAATATAAATATACTCATAAAATGAAGTACTTTTAAAGTAAAATACTTTTGAATATATAAAAAGTAAAGTACTATTTCAAAATTCAAAAAAATGAATACATAGGTTCTCATATATTATTCACACTTGGTATCCTAAATTAAATAAAGGAATTCATAGTTCATTACATAGGTACATATTCAAACTAATATAACATAACTCTATTAATAACATGTATATGTTTTTAAAGGGTTGGGAAGTGTGGGGGGTTCTCTACAACACTGAAGTAAAAATGGTTACTACTTATGCTTAAGATTTTCATAGAGGACTCCATAGTGGTTATCAAATTAATTCTAGGAAAAATTTCACCATTGGAGTGTAAACTGGAAATTACCATTGCCGGAATAAAAAAAGAGGCAAGCTCCTTATCCAAATATTCATATTATCATGTGAAGTGAGAATTGAATCTTATAGCATATATATGGGCTAACAAAGCCACTAAACTAAGTATGGGTGACTATATTAAAATGGAAGCATTTTAGTTGTATTATCCCCTAAGGTCGAAATGGTTTGGCACATCAATCATCATTAAAATTTCACATGAACCAATAATTAGCACATCATCTCATTTTCATCAGTGTGGTAGTATCGAGGACAACCCTCAACCTTCACATCATGTGAGAAATTAACAATGCTCTATTCATTGAATTCCTTGGATTTAATCATCATCAACTATGTGGGATAATGGAGAGTTTGGGCTCTGAAATTGGGTGCAAATGTGGTCTAGGATTGGAGGTGGATGACCCCCTAGTAAGTGTTAACTATGCACCTCGGCTGCATGTCAGTTCCAGGTATGAATTTTTTAACGGGGGAATTCATCATAGGAAGGTGCAATGGTAGCAAGTGTGGATTATGGTGAAGGAATTTATTTCTCTTTTTGTGGGAATATTTCTCTGAATTATCAAAGGGAAAACTTGGGCTCTAGTTTTTGTTTTGTATTCAAGTCTCAAAGTAAGTGTAGGATTCTTGGTGGATCCTTCTATATTATGTTGGGCATAGTCCTCTTTTATGGCCCCACCATATATTTTCTAGATGAGATAGAAAATATATGTCTCATGGAGAATAGAGACATTCTAGAATTCATGAGAATTTTGAGAAAAGGCACAGAGAAAGCATTTAGTTTAATAAGACCTCATTGTTCTCAATGACAACAAAAGTGCAAGAAAACGCGAACCATCATGTTTGTCAACATGAAAACATTTTGAGTTTACTAGTCCATCAAAAGTACATGATTGATATATTAGAAGCATAATGTAATATGATGTGGAATCTGGCTCTAAATATTCACAAGGACACTTTATCCATAGCCATAAATAATAAAATATTGGACAATTCTACCTAGGCCAATCTTAAAGAAGATGAAATGGTTCATCAACTAAAGGAACCAATGGAAAACAACAAAACTATCCCCCCTCAGATGTTGGCTAGGAGGAAGCAAATAGTAACCATGTTTTCCATTAATTACTATGTGTTTCAGTGTCAATACGATTATAGGTGTTTTCATCAAACATGCTACTTGCAAGAAAACTTGGAATATATATCATATAGTCTATTGTAAACTTATTTTTGTAGCAACATAGAACTCTTAATTTTGTCCTAAGAAACATTGAAAAGTCTTATGTGTTTGTTGTTAGCCTAGCTACATCTTTTTATTATGATATTGTAAAATATTTTATGTTCCGATTGAAAAAAACATAAATATTTTTTTTAAGTTAAACTAATATATGAATAAGTGTCCTTCTTATGAACCATGTATGGAACTGGGCATTTATATATTAGTTTAACTAATATATGAATATGTAGTTACCACATATGAAACTGTGCCCATGAATATGTTGGAACCACATATTTATATGTTAGTTTACTAATATATGAATATGTGATTCATAACATAGATACATATTCATATATGAGTTTGACTTTGTTAATTAACCGATGTATTCATATATTAGTTTACCAATATATGAATATTGTTGGCACCCAAAGTTTTGGGTTTAGTTTTGTGTGTGCACACAAATGGAGTTGTGCGCGCTCATTCAATAGTTTTGTGCATGCCTAAGGAAATGTGTGAGGAATTATATTGAGTGRGCACCGGACCGAGGCTTTTCAGTTGCATTCCAAGCTTAAAGACTACCAAGTACCCATCAGTCCAAGTTGTTTTAGTTGCATTGGAAAACAAGAAGATGCTTCTCAGAATCAATAAAGGAATCATCGAGAAATATCCCCGAATGATTACTACCAGTATTATATGAAGACGTAGGACGCCCAAAGAACGAGCTAGCTAGGCACTTAATATTTCATGAGATACAAGAAGTCTATGTGGAGTGTTGATACCATGGGCTATTCATTCAGTGAACCTGCTTAGTTTTGTGTGTGCACACAAATGGAGTTGTGCGTGCTCATTCAATAGTTTTGTGCGTGCCTAAGGAAATGTGTGAGGAATTATATTGAGTGGGCACCGGACCAAGGCTTTTCAGTTGCGTTCCAAGCTTAAAGACTACCAAGTACCCATCAGTCCAAGTTGTTTTAGTTGCATTGAAAAACAAGAAGATGCTTGTCAGAATCAATAAAGGAATCATCGAGAAATATCCCCAAATGATTACTACCAGTATTATACGAAGACATAGGACGCCCAAAGAACGAGCTAGCTAGGTAGTTAAGATTTCATGAGATACAAGAAGTCTATGTGGAGTGTTGATACCATGGGCTATTCATTCAGTGAACCTGCAACATAGCGCCTTCATTTGTGGGATATTAAATAATACCCTTAATTTCACTAGATATTGATAAATACCTCCCATTGCTTTTTTGAATCTCCCTCCCAATACATCTTTCCAATAAGATAAACCCCTATTTTATTAGATATACCTTATTATACCCCCCAATTCCTATAAACCCCC